>JBBPBX010011175.1:32166-56438 GCA_038048925.1 Garcialebias charrua | reverse complement strand
CTTCAGAAGGCGAAAGCAGCGGATGCACCTGCTGGACAGTGGGATGTGCTGTCCTGGTTCACTAGTGGATCATGGACTCAGGTGTTCTTTAAGATCTTGGCTTTTCCGCTAGCTATTCTGGTTCTATTTTGCGTGTTTATGGGGTGTGTGACGCCTTGTGCGCGAGCAATGATCTCCAGAATGGTTGTTCCGAGGGATGTGGATGTTCATGGGACAGTCTTTCCCATGATGCAGGTCAGACGCGGTCCAGTACCGGATGGGGGGCATCACATGTATTTGGCTGAGACCAGATACCTGTAGAGGTGATGAGTGGTTCTTGGAGGAGTCCTAGGAGGACGATGGAGTTAAGGTGGTGGTTGCATTTATCCTTTTATGATTTCGTAGATTAGGCTGGTTTAGATACTGGCATGTGATTATTGCTTTGGTGTTTGATTATTGTTTAGTTTGGGAGTCAGATGGGGTTTGGGTTAGATTTAGTTGATTTTGGTAGTTTATTTACATTGCATTGATTTTAGTTTGGTGATTTGTTTGTTTTGGAGTGGTGTTGGGATTGGGGTCCTCTTCGGGGGGCCCACCTGGAGTTCAGCTGTTGGTTTCGACCGATCTTTGATCGGTCGAGAGAGGGAGTGAAGGATAAATCACCATTATATACGTTAATATGCTTAAACATATATACTCATTCACAACTGTGTTTCATGTAATCACAAAGGTTTTATACAATCATGTTTATACTGTGCACATGTGACTCTTACCGGTGTGCAGTTTGATCAGACCTGCAGCTCGAAGTAACTCTCTGAGGCCAACACGTCCCACAGGGGGGAAGGGCAAAGCAGACACAGAATTTGGCTGAAATAACAGGTACATCTTTAGTATAAACACATACACTTAGTTTATGCAACACACTTAGTTCATGACACAGAATGTGCCACTTCATGACACAAAATGTGCCACAGGAGAAACATAAATGTCGAAGGAAACTAGTTTGAATCTAAACTATGCTCAAACAAAGAGGCACACACAATCTGATGCAGGTCAGTGCAGAGAGACCTTGGGCACGGCTATAAATCTCAGTCGCTGTGGCAACCATCGCTATCAGCTCGCCTGACCAATCACACAGCAGAAGCAGCCCAAAACAATTTATGATATCTCACAGCAAAGGAGCGAACTGGCATTCCTTGATGAGACTTCGGGCGAAAAGGTCTGTTCAACGAATCATCCGATCGTATGCATATTGATCAAATGATGTCTGCTTATTCTGTTAACCTGTATCTTTTTCAATAAATCATATTTGCTTCAAGAGACGCCTGGCTCATTTGAACACACAGACTGAAATCCCTTCACTTTCCAAATCAAGTAATCAGTAACTTAACTAAGTTACTTTTCCCAAAGACTAATCAGTAACTTAACTAAGTTACTTTTTCAATGTAACTATGCCATCACTGGGCCCGAATACAGGCCACTCTGGAGCGTGTGCGCATGGAAGCTCTCACTTTGATATTAGTAGCTCCCAGATGGACCAAGAAAGACTGGTTTGCAGAAATAATATCAATGCTAGCAGAAAAACCATCGTGTCTGCCTGCGCACAAAGATCTCTTGTCTCAGGTTCACGGGCAAATTTGGCACCCACACCCAGAGATCTGGGATCTGTGGGCTTGGCCCCTGAAAGGGAGAAATTAATCGCTTCTGGGCTTTCCAGCAATGTGGTAAACAGTATTCAGTGTACTCGAGCAGGCTCCACACTGACACTTTACGCTCTTAAATGGCGTGTTTTGAGGCCTGGTGTCAGGAGAGAAACATTGTTCCTTTCTCCAATCGGAGGTTCTCACATTCTTACAAGATTTGTTGGAAAAAGGTCGTTCTTTTTCTACCATCAAAGTCTTTTTGTCTGCTATTTCTGCTTGTCATGAGGGATAGGGGGAAATCACCCTGCTCCCATCCTCTCGTAGTTCAATTCATGAAAGGAGTGCTATGTAAAAGGCCTCTTTGCAGAACTTTAATGCCACAATGGGACCTGCTCCTGGTCCTGGATGCGCTCTGCGACACCCCGTTTGAACCTTTAGAGAGTGTTAATATGGACATACTGTCTTATAAGACAGCTCTTCTTCTGGCTCTGTGCTCAACGAAACGTGTGAGTGACATCCACGTGCTCTCGGTTCTCAACTTGTACACACAATTTGCACATGTTGGTTCCAAAGTGACGTTACGCCCCAACCGGGCCTATGTCCCTAAAGTGGCTTCTTTATCATATAAGAGCTTTTCTTTTGAACTGTCAGCTTTCCTCCCACCACCAGTGTTGACTGTGGAGCAGAAGCTCATGATCGCTCTCTGCCCAGTGCGCGCATTACGCATTTATATGGAAAGAACAAAGAGCTGATGCAAAACCAACCAGCTATTTGTGTGTCTTGCTAACCCTGTTGCTGGTAAAACTCTGTCTAAACAACGCCTCTTCCACTGGGTTACAGAGGCTATTTCTCAAGCATATACTAGTAAGGGCAGACATGCACCCAGCGGCGTGCATGCGCATTCAACCAGAGGTTTGGCCACCGCTTGGGCACTGTTTAAAAGTGTCCCAGTGACAGACATTTATTCTGCTGCTAACTGGGTCTCTCCTAACACGTTCATAAAGTTCTACAGCTTGGACGTCACAATGTGTGACATCACCCAGGCTGTTTGTTCAGCACAGGAGCAATGAACATCCTCCTGCTTGTCAGAACTTAAGGCCAAAGTTTTTTGCATATGCATTTCTGGGGCGTGAGGGTAAATCTACATACCTATGGGTTGTACCAAGTGAACCGACCGAAAGGGAAATGGAGGTTATGACCATCACCAATGTTCCCTGAGGGAGGGAAACGAGGTACAACAAAAGTTAGCCCCTCAAGTTACCCCCTCAATGCTTTAAAAACTCGGTGAAGTGCTTGCAGTTTAGTGAAATGAGACCGTGCTACATATTTATAGCAGGAGGGCGGGGCCCCCTGCTTATGCAGCAGTCTCATTGGCCTTGACAGGATGAAAGAAACTTCACAGGTTAGTCTCGCGAGGGCGCAATCCCCATACTTATGTGTTGTACCTCGCTTCCCTCCCTCAGGGAACATTGGTTATGATCATAACCTCCAGTTTTTAATATATTAGCCAGAACTTTTATTATTATTATTTACTATTTTGCCTCTATAACTATTGTATTGTTATCTATGTACAGGTGTTTCTCAAAAACTTAGAATATTGTGAAAAAGTTCAACATTTTTTGCCAGTTTCAGAAAGGGAAACTAGAACTAAACTAGATTTTAAATAATGTAAACACCACCACCACTGACTCATTATATAGGATGCTATATAATGATTGAGTGGACAAATTGTAAACTTTTCAGATATCTAGCTAAACTATGAAATGGTAGTAGCCGAGAGTTATCCTTAAAACATTCTCAGAGCACTACTAAATTCTGCAACATCTCACAATGTTGCTTGAGATCAAGCATAAGGTTATTTTTAAGATGTGACCAAACTTGCTACACCTCTCTCAATTCCCAACATAAGATGGTTTTAATTGAATACTCTGGCATGAAAGGAGGAAGTTAAAATGTACTTCAAGACATGTTAATTTCGTTTTATTTTGTTTTCATAACTTAAAAATTGAAAACGTTCAGTGGTGGGTAGAGTTCTTCTAATCCATTAACAGCTAATAGTGGAACTTTTGTTTGTTTGTTCAGCAGATTAGCATTTTTGCTGACTTTGTAAAATATGAGCTGAATTAGCTTCTGCTAAATTAGGTTTTGTCAACTATAAGTCCGCTAACAAAATTCACAAACTTCTTCCTGTCTGTTGCTTGTTGAAGCAGCTTTAACTGGAAAGAGACGAAGATGTGTGATGCAAAATGAGTGACAGTCTTAGCAGTTTAGCATTATGTCTGCAATTTTTTTTACCTGTTTAGCCATTTAGCTTTAGCAAAGCTAACTTTATGTTTAGCTGTGTCCACCATTGAAGACTCTGAACATAAAAGGTTTGTGCACAACATTGACAATATGCAGGAGACTGGATTTTCCACAAAATCTGCAAATTACCTGGCCCAACTCCGAATCGGTTAAAAAAATTGTTTTAAAAAAAAGAGCATAAACAAGAATCTGATTCCAATTTCCTGCGTTATATTTTCTGCATTTGCAGCATCAGTCTTGTCACTGTTTAGAATGTTTTTCTCTGTTCATATTTAATTACATATTCCCACACATAAAATCAACATTTAAATTTATAAATTCAAATTTGTCTTTCAAAATAACAGAAACTAATTACAATGTTTAATACTAAGAGGTCTTTGAGTGTCAGTATACAAGGTTGAACATCTTTACATCTTTCTGATTTTTATCATTTTTTCAGTGTTCATTACTTTCAATTTCGTTTTGTGTGGCTCTTCTTCAATGTGTGACCCAAGTAAAAAGGTCATATTGTAGCGTGTGAAGAAGGAGAAACCAACTGATTTGCAAGCAGTTGACTTTAAAGCTGGGGTATGTAAGATTGTAATGTAGTCTGTAACTTTTCAAACAATATATATTTTAACATATTTCTTCACTCTGTCACTAGATTGATGTTAGAGAGGTAATCTCTGAAAAAACTAAAAAAAATATTGTCCCCTTGCTTCTCCAGGTGGTAAATAAGCATTTCTAAAAAGAAAAAGTGACCCGCCATTTTCCAGCCAATAAAAACAAAGTTTGTAACCAGCCAATAAAAACCGAGCTTGAATTTGAATCAGCCAATAAAAACAGAGCTTGAATTCAAATTTCAACAGACCACAAGGGGGCAGAGCCATATATGGCTCTGAGGGGGAGGGATCAGAATGCTTTGCTTGTTGAAATTTTTTCTAAGTGCTGCTGTTCTACAGAAACTGCAGACTGAACCTTTAATCCTTTGAGCGCCAAAACCAGAAACAGAATGAATGAAATCACACACGAACACTTCTTCTTCTCCACCTGGAAAACCTGGGGAACACCTCGCTGGCTCCTCCTACTGGGTGAGAGAGATGAGGCAATTTACCTTACTAATACACCACACAGCCCCCCCGAACACCCAGAAGGGCAAATACAAAACATATCAGTCTCTCACAGGGGGCCTAATCAACCTGCCGAACCGACTGCGTCGACTCGGGGGCGGAGAAACAGCTGGCACCCGTACAGGAACAACATTTTGTGCCACAGGTGGAGGAACACAGTTGGGAGGAGAAAACGGAAGATGGGGTCGAGCAGGAGGGCGGCCGCGTCTAGGAACCTGAGCCGGCAGCACCTCTTCATCAGCCAACACATAGGCTGGATTCAGGCGGTCCACTGTAACCAGCTCTCTACGCCCACCCATGTCTAAAACAAAACTTTTCGCTCCTCTATCGAGCACCCGAAACGGCCCGTCATACGGAGGGCTGGAGGGGCGAACGGTGGGCGTCACGTCGCACAAATACAAAACGGGCAGACTGGAGTGCTGTGGGCACAAACGACTGTGGGAAACAATGGTGCACAGGACCCGGAACCAAAAAACTACTCTGCGAATAGGGGTCCACCGCTTCGGGGAAACGTGGAGCGGCAGCATCTAACAAAAACTTCCCTGGGATACGTAAAGGCTAACCAAAAACCAACTCGGCTGATGAAGTGTTGAGGTCCTCCTTAGGAGCTGATCGGAACCCAAGCAGCACCCACGGCAAACGCTCCACCCAGCCAACGTCTGTAAGCGCAGCACGTAATGCCGCCTTAAGAGACCGATGGAAACGTTCAACCAACCCGTTAGCCTGAGGGTGGTAGGCGGTAGTGCGATGCACCTGCACCCCCAAGGAGCGCGCCATCTCGGACCAGAGCCCTGAAATAAACTGGGGACCTCTGTCTGAAGTGATGTCCGAGGGCACACCAAAACGGGCAACCCAAGTGGAGAGGAACGCACCAGCCACGTCGGAGGTAGTTGTGGAAGAAAGAGGAACGACCTCCGGCCACCTGGTTGTGCGGTCGACCACTGTAAGCAGGTGTGTGAAACCCCGTGATGGGGGCAGGGGACCAACTAAGTCCACATGCACGTGGTCAAAACGCTTGGCTGGAATGGGAAATGGTTCCAGTGGTGCCTTTGTGTGCCGGTGCACCTTGGCACGCTGACAAGCCACGCAAGCCGCTGCCCAACTCCTCACCTCTCTGCGTAAACCAGGCCACACAAAACGTGCGCTGACTAGTTTCACAGACGCACGCACACCTGGGTGCGAGAGAGAGTGAACAGAGTCAAAAATGCGGCGGCGCCAACCTGATGGAACCACTGGGCGTGTCCGGCCTGTGGAAACGTCACACAGGATCAAAGGACCGCCCTCTCCCAATTTGACCTCCTCTAGCTTAAGCCCTGAAACGCCGGCACGAAGGGCAGTTATATCAGCGTCTCCCGGTTGGTCAGCGGCCATGGCAGAAAAATCTACCCCGAGGAGCACAGGACAAACGAGCACCCGTGACAGACAGTCTGCCACTGAGTTGGATTTTCCAGCCACATGGCGGACGTCCGTTGTAAACTCTGAAATGGCCGCCAAGTGCCGTTGCTGACGCGCTGACCAGGGCTCCGAAACTTTAGACATTGCAAACGTGAGTGGTTTGTGGTCCACATAAGCCGTAAACGAACGACCCTCCAGCAAAAAACGAAAATGCCGTGTAGCTAAGAACAGCGCCAACAACTCGCGGTCAAAAACGCTGTACTTGCGCTCGCAGTCCCGCAATTTTCGGCTGAAAAATGCCAACGGCTGCCATGCGTCACCAACGCGTTGCTCTACAACAGCCCCCACAGCTATATCTGAAGCATCAGTTGTTAGCGCAATCGGGGCCTCTGAATCTGGATGGGCTAGGAGTGCCGCGCTAGCTAACGCGGACTTAGCACCATCAAAAGCAGTGATCCGGTCCGGGGTCCAAACCACTGTGTCAGTCGCCTTCCTCGAGCGCAGGGCCTCGTAGAGAGGCTGCAGGAGATGGGCTGCATTGGGAATGAACCTGTTGTAAAAGTTCACCATGCCTAAAAACTCCTGCAACTTTTTTACCACCAGAGGACGTGGGAACTCTGCCACCGCCTGTACCTTGGCAGGCAATGGAACTGCACCCTGCGCGGAAATACGATGACCTAAAAAGTCGATCACCGGTAAACCAAACTGGCACTTGACCGGATTAATGATCAAGCCATGTGCATCCAAGCGCTGAAAAATTTCTTTCAGGTGCAACAGGTGCTCCTCGGTTGACGAGCTGGCCACCAAAATGTCGTCCAGATAGACAAACACAAAATCGAGGCCACGTAACACGGAGTCCATCAGCCTTTGAAAAGTCTGTGCTGCCCCCTTTAGTCCAAACGGCATGCGGAGGAACTCAAAAAGCCCAAAGGGGGTGATTACTGCAGTTTTAGGTACATCGCTGGACTGCACTGGGACTTGATGGTAGCCGCGCACCAGATCCACCTTAGAAAAAATGGAAGCACCCGACAACCGAACAGAAAAGTCCTGAATGTGCGGAATGGGGTAGCGATCAGGCGTCGTCACGTTATTTAAACGGCGAAAATCGCCACATGGGCGCCACGACCCGTCTGCTTTTGGTACCATGTGAAGGGGGGAGGCCCACGGGCTGTTAGAGCGTCTAACAATACCCAACCTCTCCATGGTACCAAACTCCTCTTTAGCGATGGCCAGTTTAACAGCGTCGAGGCGGCGTGCACGTGCAAAAACGGGCGGTCCCGTAGTAGGGATGAAATGCTCGACCCCGTGTTTAGTTTCTGAAGAAGAAAAAGCAGGTGTAGTTAAAGAGGGGAATTCTGCCAGCAAACTTTGAAAAACATCACCTGAAACTAAAACATTAGCATGAGTTAGCGGCCCAGCCCCCCCAGACACACATGGGAAAGTTGCAAAAGTTACAGCGTCAATAAGTCTGCGGTTAGCAACATCTACTAACAGTCCATGAGCACATAAAAAATCTGCACCGATAATAGGAACAGTCACTGAGGCAACAACAAAGTCCCACTCGAACTCACGACCATGGAAAGAAACTGTTGTCCGTCTAGTGCCAAAAGTTCCAATGGGAGAACCGTTAGCTGCAGTTAGCAGTGGGCCACTGCCTCGGCCTGCTAATTCAGGTCCAACAGGGTGGACCAAACTCTTCTGGGAACCAGAGTCAACCAGAAAACGACGTCCTGACAGGGAGTCTGTGACGAAGAGCAGCTCACCTTGCTCGCCAGCGCCCACAGCTGCTACTGAGCGCCGGCTTCCTCGTTTCCCGACACCCCGAACGTGCATGGTGGGATGCAGCGCTTGGCCTTGTTGCCGAACCTCCGGTGGTAGAAACAAAGGGAGCTCCCCCGCCGAGTTCGCGCGCCAACAGCTGAAACCACCGCTGGCTCCTCCATCTCCGTCTGCTCGGGCTCCACCGATGTACTCTGCACCGCGAACCGTCTGGTAGCCAGCAGGACCCGGTCGGCCTCCTCCGCCAAACCCCGGTAATCACCGGTAGATAAACAAGGGGAATTAGCCAAAGTAGCCCTCACTTGCGACGGAAGCTGGCGCAGGAAAATGTGCGGGAACAGGAACCCCCCATCGTCTGAGCCAAGTAGCGACAGCATTTTGTCCATCATGCCCACAGCCGTACTGTCACCCAAACCAGGCAGGGAAAGCACTTTATCAGCCCTCTCAGTTGAAGTCAAAGTGTACCTTCGAAGCAGAAACTCTTTGAGGGCGCCATATTTGCCCACGTGTGGCGGGTCGCGCAGCAGTGGCATGGCTTTGCGGGTGGACTGCTGATCCAGAGCCGACACGACCAAGAAGTACCTGGTTTCATCTGCGTTCACGCCTTGGAGGCGAAAGAGTGCCTCGATGTGCTGGAACCACGAAACCGGGTCACTCTGCCAGAACTCCGGGAGCTTAACACTCGCTGCGGGAGCAGAGTTGGCTGGGGTCGGCTGTAACAGCTGGGCAGACGCCGCGGCGGCAGGGTCCGAAGAAGAAACAACATCCATGTTTGGTTCTGACGTATTTCACGTCGCAGGTCACCACTGTAGCGTGTGAAGAAGGAGAGACAGACTTATTTCCAAGCTGTTGACTTTAATCCTTCGAGCGCCAGAACCAGAAACAGAATGAATCAAATCACACACGAACATCTCTTCTTCTCTTCCCTTGGGGAAACCTGGGGAACCACTCGCTGGCTCCTCCTACTGGGTGAGAGAGATTACCTTACTCATACACCACAATACGTTTATTTCGTTCATGTTGCCATTATTTTACCGGTGTAATGTAAGCAGCATAAACAGCAGCTCTTCTATCTGACTCGCTCCTCTTTGTTTCAATCTTCATCATTTTCTTTTTCAAGCTGAGTCATTTCAACATTCTTTCTGTCAACGCGTTCCGGTGAAAGTTAGAAGGCCAAACGTCAGACATTGTCAAAAACTACCATTCAAGCTGATGAAGCTCGCACGAGAGCAACCTGTCTGTGTCATTTGCCCATAATGCACTGCACTGCAAACAAGGCAACATCTGTTTAACATTCATTTTTAAAACGTATAAAAACTAAACCTACACTATTTTTACTGTCTCATTTTTAATAGCTGAAGCAAAACTTAATTAATGAAGATGTACTGTTCCAAGTAATTTGGACTTTTTAAGTGACTACCTGAACCTCGGTGTACATGACAACTCACGCCTCCAACATGTCCACCCAGTTTGACGTGGGAGAAACACAGAACGAAACATTTGAGGCTCTAAAGATGTCTGCTGAAGGTATTACTGCACCCAACCACTAGGAGTCTCCCATCCTTTGTAGCTTCAATTTCAAGCTTCTTGTCTAGTTTCTAGTTAAAATACATCTCCCTGGTTACAACAGGCAGACACGTCACTCTTCTCTACAATCTGGTCATGTTCCACTGCCTCTAAAAACTGCCATCATTAGGCCTCTTCTGAAAAAATCTAATTTGGATCCCAACATTTTTTCTAATTACCGCCCAATTTCCCACCTCCCATTTCTGTCTAAAGTGCTGGAAAAAGCAGTTGCTGCTCAGCTGCAGGACCACCTACAGCAACACTCTCTGTATGAGAAGTTCCAGTCTGGATTCAGAGCAGCTCACAGTACTGAGACTGCATTGCTGAGAGTTACCAATGATGTCCTCATGGCTGCTGACACTGGTTCTCCCTCCATCCTTGTCCTCCTTGACCTCACTGCAGCTTTCGACACTGTGGACCATAGTATCCTCCTCCACCGTCTTCATGTGGAGGTCGGTCTCTGTGACACTGTCCTGGACTGGTTCAAATCTTTCCTCTCCAATAGGCTGGAATGTGTTAGTCTTGGCAATGCCACTTCCCAGACAGTCGGTGTCTCCTGTGGTGTCCCTCAAGGGTCAGTTCTGGGGCCCCTGCTGTTTTCCCTTTACATGCTGCCTTTAGGTCAAATTATTAATCAGTTCAACATTTCTTTTCACTGCTATGCCGACGATACACAGCTTTACATCAGGACTGGAGCATCCTCATCATCCCCATCTCCATCTTCACTCACTGCCCTCTCTACCTGCCTGGAGGAAATAAGGGCATGGATGAATCAGAACTTTCTTCAATTAAACTGCTCCAAGACTGAGGCCATAATGATTGGCACCCCTCACCAGATACAAACATCAACTTTAACAACAATCTCCTTCTCTGGTCAAGACATCCCCCTCTCCACCTCTGTTACAAATCTTGGAATAAAAATGGACTCTCATCTTACATTTGAAAATCACATTAAGCATCTGTTTAAAACCTGCTTCTTCCATCTTCGAAACATCTCCAGACTTCGCCCATCTCTGACTTTTTCTGATGCTGAGAAACTCGTCCATGCTTTTGTCTCCTCCAGGCTCGACTACTGCAACTCCCTGTTTATTGGAATCCCTGGTAAATACCTTTAGAAGCTTCAATATATTCAAAACAGTGCAGCAAGGATTTTGTTGAGAGCTCGTAAATTTGAACATATTACGCCCATTCTCCATAACCTTCATTGGTTTCCTGTCGCCTACAGAATTCATTACAAAACTGCTCTCATTAAACACCAATGCTTACACGGAACTTCACCTGATTATCTAAAGGACATTCTTGCACCATATTCATCCACCCGGTCTTTCTTTTTAAGCAAGCCTATTCTGCCTCCACATGATTCTGTCTTTAAAGTGCGACTAAACCCAAAATTAACTTTTTTTAGCTGATAAACTCCCTAGAATGTGTTTAAAATGTTATCTAGCACTATGGCTGTGTTTATTCTCACATAATTGTGCATATCTGTGTAAATTGGCAATATTTGGCAATATTTGGTCTAAAAATGTGTTTACGGTAGTTCTATGGGTTGAACTGGTGGATTACACCTTAATTTTCTTATTTGTGCAAACGCTCATGTGTGACATGTCTGCTCATGTGTGATGTCACACAGGTGGTTCAAGCAGAGCCAATCCCCTGCAGAGATGAGAAGTGCATACCTTATATGGAAGTGCTGCATTTCACTCCTGACAAGCGGTTTTATTTTTCTTTTCATTTTCATTGTTTTAGGCCTTTGGTTTTGGATGGAATGGGTGGAATAGATAAATACATCTACATGTTTATTCTTTGTTGTTGCTTGGTGTATGTTGTTGGCTAGAGGTTTAATTTGTTTTAGGTTGTTGCAGGTGGAGGCGTGAACAAAAGCACAACTCTACCTCCACCCTTCCTTGTCTCTCGACACGCCCATTTTCAGGGAGATTTTGGAAGGAGGAGTTACCGTCTCAACCTGGGTTTAGTTTCACTTTAATCTTAGTTGATATCATTATTGATTTTACTTGATTTTATCACTTGTTTTATTGTTGTAGCACTTTGAGATTTTTATTAATGAAAAGTGCGGTATAAATTGAATTTATTATTATTATTTATTATTATTCTGACACAACTACCTGATGTTCCTCTTAGTTTAACTAAAGAGGACCATCCTGGATATCATCAAAGTGCTGAAGTTCTTGTTTTACTTTAATCTGCTCTACATGGGCTTGCTTTGACTTTTCACATTATTTAGAGTATTTATTCCTCTTAGTCGATGTGTAGAAATGGGGCAAAGCGGTTTTCACTTGTTCACACTGAAAGTCCAAATAGATTGTATTCTGACACCCCAACATACAAAACTTATAAAACATGTTTTTATAACACATGCCAATAACACAAAGATGTAATATAACCTTTTAGGGGCTCCCCCTGTGTATGAATGATATCTGTAAGCCGACACCAGCAGAACAGTGATACTGTACTCGTAGAAAGATGAACAGAAAGCAGAAAAGACTGAACCCGTGAAACAATACAGCGCTCTGTATTCAGAGCAGTCAGCTGCTGTCCACTCATTGTTCAAGCACACCACAGCTCCCAGCGACACAACTAATACCCACAATATCTAACACCAGGCCTGCACCAAAGTCAAGTTTTATTACAGCGATGTTCGTTGAGGAAAATGATAGTATACTGTAATGTGAAGTATAATATCAGGTGTCAGGTGGATGAAGCTGTGGCATTTCAGACAAACAACCATAACAGAGAGTGTAATACATACAGGGTTCTGTAACATTAACTACAACCTGACATTATTATTATTTTTTATTTATCAAAAGGCTTTTTTATTATGGCACCATCACCATGGCTTCTAAATGACCTGAAAGGAAAATTCATTTAATTACTTTTACTGCTGACCTGGAATTTCACCCTGAGGGAAAATTAATCCACAATGATAAAAATAATCTAATTACGCTCTACAGAAAATTAAAACACTTTTGCCAAAACCATTATGCGAGTTCATCAAAGCGAAACCATACCGGATCGGTCGAGGCTCTGACATTTTACAGGCGCTAAGTCTTTAGTCTTTGCTCAGTTTTCTTTATAATTTCTTATAGATGTCGATCAGTTGGTGTAAATAATTATTTCACTTCTTTTACATTTGTCTCAGTTTTCATAAAGACACTGCACTTCAGTGCTTTTTTATAACCTTCATAAAACTAAAGAAGACAACCATAAAATAAACACTTCATACTCCTTGATGGAATCCATATCGCCCACCAGAGTTTGAGACTAATCTAATCATCTTCGATTGAAAAGTTTTGCGGTTTAGCCTGTTTTTAGGCAGATTTTTAAAATAACATTATGCTCAATAATGCAAAAACCCTAATAATCTGTTGGTGCTTGGAATAAGTGCTCGGGGAGGATCTCAGCTACTACACTAATGTTTAGGTCAGTATCTGTACAACTGACTTAGTCATAGCCCTTTTTGTGTTTGCTAAGAATGTGTTGTCTTCTCATACTGAGACAAACTGAAAAGGAAGTTAGTTATAAATGTGCTTCCAATCATTCCTTTATAAGAGTTTCATTCAATTATGTCCATTGGTTCGAGATATTTTACTAAAATGACAGACAAACAAACCCATGCACACAAGCACACACATGATATATTGCCTTTTGCTTTTAAGCAACAAGAATAATACAAATATTTAGTTTATTTGAAGAAAATATTATTTTGTGAATTGAAGTTTTTGAAGTTCCCTGATTTAGTGGATTATAACATCTTGTCTTTTATGTATAGAGCGCATCATAATGCCTTCTAATATCCAAAATAATTATGTGAAAAGATCCAGTAATTATAATCTTAAGGGGAAAGATGTTTTTCTTAAACTGCAATTCAGAACCAGTTTGAAGATCTACCATAATTCAAGGTGTTGTGGAACGATTTGGAGTTAGTTGTTAAGGAAGCTAAATCAATCTCAATATTTAAGAAACTGGTAAAAGTCCATATGCTAAAAAAATATATGAATGTATTTCATGAAAAGTGTTAGATATTTGAAATATTGCTTGAGTTATTTACTTGTTTTGGCAATTTTTGGAATTGTTTATTTGAATGGTTTATTAGATAACAAAGGATCAGATATTCTAATTTTTTTTCTTCATCTGCTGCCTTTCATTTTATATATACTGTGTTTTGTAGTTAAAGATATGTTAATTGTTATGTTATGTATTTTAATTTAGTTATGAAATGAATAGACTTCTAAAAAAAACTTTTTAAAAAACAGGACATTTTGAGCTGTAGTCTTCATGTTTTGGTGCTTTGTCTATACTTTTTTTTTTACGTACAAGTCATATTCAAAACACATTAAATAAATTGTTTTTCAACCACACATACATGCTCACAAAAAAGTCACATGAAAGGCAAACAAAGTCCAAAAACACAAAACTCGAAGATCCAGGAATCCAACCAAAGATCCACTGATCCTATGGACAACCTACAGTTCAAACAGCAATTAATTTTAAAAGTAAAACATATTAAATTAAATATAATAATATATAATTAAATAAAGGTTGAATGAATATTCAAATATTTGCTTTTGAACAATAAAATGTGTGAAAAACAGTATAATGCCAACAAAATTAGAAGGCTACAGAGCAAAAAAAATTAATAAATCCTGAATTCTGATTTTAATCTCAGAATTATTTGGCATGAGCAGCATTAAAGAGGAAATTACCTGAAGAGATCAGATCTTTGTGATTTTTTTTGTGACTCTGAGGAGTCCCTGAAGAATTGATTTTCAACTAAAATGGCATAACCAGCTCCAAAGTTGCATTCAGGTCACCAGGTTTCTGCACCTTACTGGGTCAGTTTGAGGGCACAAGTTCACTCATCTTTCTGGGGTTTTTCATGTGGATCAGACCAGGGTACACCACAAGGAGAAAACTAGCCAGGCACTGCCCAAGGTAGCCAAACGTCACTGTGTCAGCTTCAGGGGTCAGTGAGGACGACAGCTAATGAGAAAGTGTGCGGGTGACAACCTTCAAACATGAGTCTCGCACTGAGAAAAACAATGTTTCATTACTGAAACTTCTACTTTGCTACTAACAAAAATTGTAACTGAGCTAACCTGTTTCTTTGCACAGGACTAAACCAAGACAGACATCAGACGAACACATCAGGGTGATGAAGACAGATGAACTGAAAAGTGTCACAGAAGAAACTTTGTGTGAACCACCAGCTCTCTGAAGTGTTTTGGCAAACTCTGGAACATTATGACTCCCTCTGAAGTAAACAAAACACACACAGGTGTCTCTCAAGGAAAAGTTATTTTCTGAAAACAGAACAGATAAGAAAAACATAATATTTCACGATTTTATTATAATGACTGCAAACAATAATCAGCATTATTCATGTTCATACTGTCATAATCAAATAAAAAAAACTTTATTAATCATTTGTTTTTGTTGTCAGACTGTAGCTGACTCTGAGTCCAGGGACAGTGAATGTGTGAAAACATCAAACATTATTCAAGTCAAAAGTAACTTTAAAGAAAACAGTTCATGGGGAGCATGGTAGACAACCCAAGGGTCAGAGGTCATAGTCAGGGGAGTTCATCTTCATGCTACAATTGCTTCTACACAACCATTGGCCCCTGTCTGCACATCCTCTCTGAACATCCACCAATATGTGAGATGTAACTTGACGTTCTTTAAAGAAGAAACTTGCCACAATTTAGGGTCATTGTTTGTATAAGCCGCCATCCATAATGGTCCATGTGCCAGAGTCGTTTGGCCCTTCGCAGTTATAGATGTCTCCTCAGTCGTCTTGATCATCTTAACACCTTGTGGATCAACAAATTTAATAATCTGTCTTATGGTGTCTTGTAACACAACAAAACCTTGTTGGATGACTCGAAGATGCAGCCAATACCCCTGCATCTGTCCATTTGTCATCTCCAAGTCTGACTGGCTCTACTACAAATTCTCTTCAGAGTTAAAACACTTACAACTGTCCGATTATTGTACATGCAAGAATTGTATTTGTTGCTGAAAGATAGTCTGAAGTACAGTCTGATTAGATCATTTAACTCTGACGTTATAGGGACCTTTTCTCTCTCTGAGAGGAGAGACTGAAGTGCAATATGGTCTCAGACAACAACAAAAACTCCATCACTGCTGCAAGAATGTCAATCTGCAAAGAAGAAGAAGTCAATCATTACTAGCGCACTTTATAAAGAATTTCAAAGATAGTAAGGAAAGACAAGAGTGTGTGTATGTATTACTTTAATCTTATGAGATGTTGGTGTAAAGTTCAGCCGTTAACATAAAAGTTTGCACTTTACACATACTAATACGTAAAACATAATACAATAAGGCTCAACAAAGGGGAGCATAATTATCCATTACTTTAATTTTACAGAGTTCAGATGCAATGCTAAGAAGTGATGTATATTTGCTCGATCGCTCTACTCCGTCATACAGCATCCATGAGCGAATTCTGCACTTTGATTCCAAAAATGTTAGATAAATCTAAATAACACATAAATGTTATTTCACCTTCTGCTCTTCCATGAATACAACCGACAGGGCATTGCAATAAATCTCAGAGATCCAACATCTTCAGACAACTCTTGGATGAAACTCGTGCCGAAGAATTTTGAGATCAGAATCCAGGCAATATAAAATATAAAATATAAAATGCACCGTGGCCCCAAATCTTTCTTCCAGCAGCAGCTGTCACCATAATAAACTAATCCAAAAAGGTTAAAGTCCGCTTCACATATGAGATAAGTTTGCTGTTGTGTTTAACAAAATAAGAACTGAAAATTATAACTTTACCTACATTTTACTGTTAAAATAAAGGTAAACTAATAATAAAATATAAACTTTATTGTCATTAAAACTGTTAATCATTTTGAGACAATTAAACATTACCGACTTCGTTTTTAGGAGCTAAAAAAGCTGGTGCATAATGGGCAAACAATCATTTTTAATAATTTAATGTGAGTCATAACGACTTTTCTGAGCATTTTACCCGAACAGAAAATAAATTTGGAAAAAAAAAACTATCACAGCTTAAAACAAACGAGGTTATACGGAACATTTTCCTCCGACATGTTGTCTGACGTAAAAAAAAATTAAGCTAGTTCGTTCAACGCGGATTTTTTTATATTTTTTTTTTTGGTCGTCCCGAAACGAAGCCTAAAATGAATTAGCCTACCGGTAATAAAACGATAATAGTCAGACATTTTCTTACCGAAATGACCGTCGGTTCGACTCCGTCCTCACCGCCGCTTTTCGACCGTTACTTTGAAAAAGGGGGGCTGAGTCACGAGCCGTTTCCCGCAGTGAGCGGTCTCGCGCGGCGGCAGAACAGCCTTTCAACTCCGCAGCAGCCGCACGCGCACAAACTGGAGAGAGATGGAGAACTGCAGGCACAAGACGTCCGATAAACCGACCGAGGTTGCCAGATAAATATGACGATCGTATTTATAGGTTATTTTACAGTCTAAAACGATTATGAAAAATAGTTTGTAAAAGTCCAAAACACGATATCTTTTTGAGTTTCCGTGCACCAAAAACTCGATTTAATACACGCCAACACCAACATATCCCCAGAAATCCTCTGTACTTGCCAAGGGCACAACTGATGGTGTGGCAAATATACAGTACTGTAGGGCCTACTGTACTGTACGATCATTTTAATGGTTATGGTCAAAGAACAGGAGTTTTAAAGCGACAGCGATAGTTCGTCATTTCTTATCTGGCAACCCAGTACAGTACTCCTTGTTTACGTCACTTCAGGCAGAGTCTCATGACCGTTATAGGATTATGTTGCTTATTGATGTTTTTTATGGAGAGATATGTAAATATAAAAACAACTGCTGATAGAATAAAATAGAATAGACCTTTATTGTCATTGCATGCTAATTACAACGAAATTTGGGTTTGCTTCTCAGAGCCAAATTAAAAACAGTTAAAAACAGTATATTCATTCATTCATTCATTCAACCTTTATTTATACAGGCTAGCCTCGTTGAGTCACGGGGACTCATTTACAAGAGGGACCTGTCTCACTCACACCAAACAACCATCCACTCTCACACTCACACATATATATATATACATATATATATGTATACTGTATATATTTGTGTGTACAGTATATATATATATGTATACTGTATATATTTGTTTGTGTATATATGTATACTGTATATATTGGTGTATATATAAGTATACTGTAATTATTTGTGTGTATATATATGTAAACTGTGTTATATTTGTGTGTGTGTACTGCATAAAAGGTAATAATTACAGATTTTAAACACTCCTTTTCATTCAACCATTCAACCTTTATTTATACAGAACTCCAAGTTCAACACAAGCAGACTGATATTACACAAGTTGTTCCTTATACTGTATTGCACTTATTCAATTCTTATTACAGCTTTTGATAATGACAGATAAAAACTACTTCTTTAACTGTTTGTTCATGTCTTGATTGATCTGTATCTTTCCCATCTGTATCTTTCCCTTGATGGTAACAGTTCAAACAGATCTTGTCCAGGGTGAGACGTGCCCTTTACGATGTGGGCTTTTTCTATGCAGCAGGAACTGTGTAGATCTTCCACTGAGAGAAGAGGGCAGCCCACAAACTTCTGGGCTGTGTTGATAACTCTGGAGTCCTTTCCTCTGAGCCACTGTGCCACAGATGCAGTACGTTAAGATGCTCTCTATGAAGCATCAGTAGAAAGACATAGCGGTCTCTGGGTGATGTTGTTCTTTCTGAGCACTCTCAGGAAGTACAGTCTCAGCAACGCAGAGGTGTTCACGCTCCAGATCAGACTCCCCTATGACTCCCAGGAAACAGTATAGAGCTATCTCTTCACACTGTCTCCGCTTATAATCAGGGGTGGGACTGACATTATCTTTTTCCCCCTGTGCCAAGCAGTCAGTTGTTCCACCTTGTTCCTGTAGGTGGACTCACCCCCCCACCCCACCCCACTGATGAGCCCTACCACTGCAGTGTCGTCTGTGTATTTGACTGTGCAGTCATAGAGCAGTGGGCTCAGCACACAGCCCTGGGGGGCTCCCGTGCAGAGGCTGAGGGTCGTGGATGTGTGACAGCCCATTCAAACCCTCCGACTACAGTCAGACAGGAAACATGCAGGTGTGTGGAAGTCCCAGTTCACCCAGTCTGTCCACCAGTTTGTTGGGGAGGATGGTGTTGAAAGCAGCTAGGTTACAAAGAACATCTGCACATCTTTTTTATCTCCAGGTGGGACACAGAAACATGGAGGGCTGTGTCTACAGCATCCTCAGATGATTTACATGCATTAGCTCTGTTGGCAGACCGGTGGGGTCAAGGGTTTGTGGGTGCAGTGAAGCATTTTCACACAAAAGATGCTCCATAACTAGTAAAACACAAGGATATACACATAAGCCTACGTTTTTTGTTAATATCAAAACATAAACAATAAAAAAATCATCTTTGTGTGTTTAAAATCAGAAACTACCAACCCCATAATGATCAAAAACCGATGAAAAAGGACATTTTGAAGAATGATAAGGGCAGAACTAATCAATTTCTAATCATCAAGCTAGTTTAATTAACTGGTAATCAACAAGTACAGTATGTGCAGGTGTAATAGTAATTATTTTTAAGTTTGCTGGTCCATCTCCCAAACATTTTAGCTTCTGATCCCCAAAATAACAAATGCGAAGTCTTGTGACCCCAAACACACTTGGTTGAACTACAAGAGCATAATAACAACATAAATGCACAGGCTGCAGAGAAAATGTTTATAATTGCTGTAAGAAAAGCTCAGTTTCAGACAGGTTAAATGGCAACATTTATTATGGACCAGTTAGACACACACAAAAAAATTAAAATTTATGGCTCATTTAAAGGATTGCAAGAGAAAAACGTGTTAGTCTAAAAACAACACAAGTTTGCAAAAGTCTTGATGCGCGCTCTGGGTAGAACAATCCAACAAGGGATGGACCAGTTAGCACCAGACTCACCTCATCACCAGATGAAGAGCATCTCAGGGTGTCCGCAGCAGAAGTGAGAGGCAGTCTCAGAAAGATTAATCCTCATAAAGCAACCGGACCAGACAACATCCCAGGGAAAGTTCTGAAGGAATGTGCGGACCAGCTCTGTGAGGTGCTGGCTGACATCTTCACCACCTCACTTGCACTGGAGTCAGTTCCCACCTGCCTGAAGACCGCGACCATCATCCCAGTCCCAAAGAGCTCCACAGTGACTGGTCTGAATGACTATAGACCGGTGGCCCTCACCCCGATAGTCGCTAAATGTTTTGAGAAACTGGTCATGTCCCACATCAAGGCAACCGTCAACATCAATGAGGACCCTCATCAATACGCATACCGTGAGAACCGATCAACAGAGGACGCCATTTCTTCCGTGGTCCACACTGCTCTCACCCACCTGGATCAGAAAGACTCATACGTGCGTCTGCTCTTTGTGGACTTCACATCTGCCTTCAACACCATGATCCCCCAAACTCTGATAGACAAACTATCTACACTTGGACTAAGCCCCTCTATTTGTAACTGGGTACTAGACTTCTTAAAGAGCAACTAAACCCCGGTCTAAAAATGTGTTTACGGTGACCCCTATGGGGTTGAACAGAGGAATTGCACCTTAATTTTCTTATTGGTCAAGGACGTTCACTCTGACGTGTCTTGTACACTCTGACATCACAAAGGTGGTTCAAGCAGAGCCAATCCCCTGCAGAGATGAGAAGGTCCTGCAGCATTCATACCTTATATGGAAGTGCCACATTTCACTCCTGACAAGCGGTTTTATTTTTCTTTTTTTCCCTTTTCTTTTTTAAGCCTTTGGTTTTGGATGGAATGGGTGGAATAGATAAATACATCTACATGTTTATCCTTTGTTGTTGCTTGGTGTATGTTGTTGGCTAGAGGTTTAATTTGTTTTAGGTTGTTGCTGGTGGAGGCGTGAACAAAAGCACAACTCTACCTCCACCCCTCCTTGTCTCTCGACACGCCCATTTTGATTGTGATTTTGAATCTGCTTAGGGGGAGAAGGTACCTTCTCAGCCTGTGTTTAGTTGCTCTTTAACAGACAGACCACAGTCCGTGAAGATCCACAACTTCTCCTCCTCCACCATAACCCTCAGCACTGGCTCTCAGGGATGTGTGCTGAGCCCTCTTCTGTTCACTCTGCTCACATATGATTGTACAGCCACACTTCCAGGCTGTCATATTGTAAAGTTTGCAGATGATACAGCGGTGGTGGGATGCATCACAAACAATGATGAGTCCAGCTACAGACAGGAGGTGAACATCTGGAGAGCTGGTGCAAAGAGAATAATCTTCACCCTGAGGCTGTTAGACTCATGAATAAATAAAAATAAAATAAAAAATAAACACTGCAAAATATCACATCATACTGATGCTGATCTGTTTTCTTGTTGCTGTGTTCATCTGTGACCATCTGCTCATACAAACTCATGTTCGTGCTGCTGTTTATTCCCACTATATTAGGCTTAGTGTATTACTAGTTGATGTTTTTCTTAGTTAGTTCTAGATGTTATTACTGTTTTTCTCTTTCATTTGTTGTTGGATGTAACTGGGACCTCGTGTACATAATCTCGTTTTCATCACATGTACCACATGCGGTGCAAATGACACCTTGCATGGTAGTCTGCCGCTACCGGTGTATGAATGTGTGTAGCATTCAATGTGTGTAGCGCTTTGAGATTTTCACTAATGAAAAGCGCGTTATAAATTGAATTCATTATTATTATTATTATTATGTACCACATGCAGTGCAAATGACAATAAAGACTCTCTGACTCTCTGACTCTGATTAATTTTACAAAGTTTGACCTAAACAAACCTCGAGAATTGGGTCTTTTGGACAAATGAGACCAAAGTAGAGATGTTTACCCATAATGCACATCATGTTTGGACAAAACTAAACCCAACAAATCAGCACAAACACCTCAGACTGACTGTGAAGCACGGAGGTGGCAGGTCGCTGGTTTGAGCTCTTTGCTGTCACTGAGTGGACCAAGAACTCTGGGTTCAGATGTGCGTTTTATTTTTATTTTCCTGTTGGGCCAAACTGGGTCCAGCAGGACAATTATAACACAACTAATAAAATGAATCAGAAAGAGAAGAACCAAGGTGCAGCAACAGTCCAGAACCTGAACCTGACTTAAACACTGTGGTTGGACCATCTGAGAGCTGAATAGAATCATCAATGAACACACTCAGTTTGAATCATCCATTTCTCATCCTGTTTCTGTTGCCTCAGGTGTTCCACAGGGCTCTGTCCTGGGGCCCTGGTTGTTTATCATTTATCTTCTCCCCCTTGGTTTAATTTTTTCGCAAACATCATATTCAGTTTCACTGCTACGCAGATGACACCCAACTCTATCTCTCAACCAAACCTAATTCTACACTTCCATCTTCGTCCCTCACTGATTGTCTACTAGAAATAAAACACTGGTTCAATTTAAACTTTCTTAAACTAAATTGCAATAAAACAGAACTTCTTTTAATTGGCACTAAATCAATACTAAATAAACTTCATAGTTTTTCCATTCCGGTTGATAACTCTTCCATCTTTCCCTCCCATCAGGTTAAGAGTCTGGGTGTCATCCTTGATAGCACCCTCTCCTTCTCCTCCCATGTCAATAATATCACTCGGTCAGCCTACTTTCATCTTCGAAACATTAATCGTCTCCGTCCTTCCCTCACTCCTCACTCCACTGCTGTTCTGGTCCACAGTCTGGTCACCTCTCGTTTAGATTATTGTAATTCTCTTCTTTTTGGCCTACCTCAGAAAACCCTTCGTAAATTACAACTGGTCCAAAATTCAGCTGCCCGTATCATTACACGGACCCCCTCAATCCATCACATCCCACCTGTTTTACAACAGCTTCATTGGCTTCCCATATCGCATCAATTACAAAATACTCCTCCTTACCTTCAAAGCTGTCCACAACCTCGCTCCTCCATACCTTTCAGACATTATTCACATTGCTACACATGCTCGTACCCAGATCCTCTTTTTCCATTCAGCTCATTGTTCCCATTGCCCGTCTTGTTACTATGGGGAGCAGATCATTCAGCTGCTCTGCTCCCCAGCTCTGGAACTCACTTCCACCTGATATTCGCGACACAAACTCTTTGCCACATTTCAAAATCAAAATCAAAACTCACCTGTTTAAAGTAGCCTATGCACTATGATTGCAACTGCATCGTCTTATTTTTATTTTACTTGTTTTTACTGTATACTGTATATAATATTGTCTGTTTTTATGATTGTCGATGTAAGGTGACCTTGAGTGCCAAGAAAGGCGCCTAAAAATAAAATGTATTATTATTATAACTGAAGCTACATTGGAAAGAAGAGTGGGCCAAAACTCCTCCACAACCTTGAGAGAGACTGAAAGAGAAAACCACAGAGTTGTGTCTGTTAAAGGAGTTTCTGCTCACTGCTCCAACAATGTAGCTGTTATTTAATTCATTAAAGTCTCTTTTCAATTGTGGTTGTTTTATTAGAATTTGTTATTTATCTTCTTTATAGAAACACTGAATTTAAAACACTTGATTATAAATGAGTAACGTCCAATATTAAAAAAGTAGACTTCAAATGTTAAAAATACAATACAAGTTTAGATTTTATTTTAAGAATGCTTACTTGTTCATAGTTCAAAGTCAAAGTCAAAAGTCAAAGTCAACTTTATTGTCAGAACTGCAATATGTACAGGACATACACAGGATTGAAATTGCGTTTCTCTCAGTCCCTCGGTGCAACAGTAACCATTTAAACACTAAAACACTGAAACATTTAATAAACATAAGCATAAAATAGTAAAAGTGTAACACTGTCCTGAGTTTTTGCATAGTAGTATAAAAGTATGAAAATTTACACCAACACTAAAACACTAAACATTTAATGAACATAAGCATAAAATTAAATAATAAAAGTGTAATACTGTCCTGAGTTTTTGCATAGTAGTATAAAAAAGTATAAAAAGTATATCTATAAAATAAACTGAAGGTTTAGTTAGGTTAGTTGGTCTGAATACAACAAATCCTCCATTTTAGGAGTCTGAAAAAGTACTTTAAAAGTGTTTTGTGTTGTGTTTGAAACATTTAAAGATGAGATTTAGTAATTTCTATTAAAATAAAGAGGGCATTGATGAAGAAAACACAAAAATAAGTTTTTTATATATACTTTTCTCAAACCAACAATGAAATCCTTTATGTTTTAAGCTGCAGCATTGAGGTGCATTTGCTTCTTCTTTTTTTAGTGATTTAACCTTAAAAACACTGAGTTTCACATCATACCAAAATCTGTGTGGGGAAGTCTTGAAAATATTATAAAAACACAGAAATAATCAAATATGAATTTAACTTTTTCCACATTTAACACGAGAAGAGTTTAATCCCACACAGACGTCGTAAATCACGGCGCTGATGATCCATTTCTGAGGGTTTTCCA
>JBBPBX010011175.1:0-29980 GCA_038048925.1 Garcialebias charrua | reverse complement strand
TGAGACACGAGCGATAACGTTCTCCAAACGTGGAAAACATCTCGCCACATTTGGTCTTACGCAACCAGAGACATACTGGTCTGGATCTGAATACCAGTCGCCTCCACAGACTGTAGCAGTTTGGGATTGGGGGGTCAGGAAATAAAAGCAATCTTCTGGGGAGAGAAGCAAAACCCAATAAGAGTTATGGCTTTAAGTTCAGTCCACAGAAAACATGCTCACCCTCAGATGTTATTGGAGTCTCTGGTAAAAAGAAAAACTTGTTTATAATCCAGTTAAAATACACGAAATTATAAATTTAACGTGAACTTTCTGTTTACCCTTTCATTTTAGAAGCTGTCTGCAAAACTCTCTAATGAGAACTGCAGAAAAGAAACGAGACGATTTACGGATATCGTGACCAGAAGACCGAGACCCTGGATCCAAACGGATGAAACGGGCTCCCTCGTTGGGTGGCCGGGCTCAGGCCGAGGAGCTCAGAGTAGAGCCGCTGCTCCTCTGCGTCGAAGACAGTCATGGTGAGGTGTCTCCTGGACGTCTCCCTTAGCAGGTTCTCCAGGTGCGTCCCCTGGAAGGAGACCTGGAGCAGACCCAGAACAATGTGGGGGTCCCAGAGAGGAGCTGCAGAGTGTCTCTGGGGACACGGAGGTCTCTCCTGGACTTGTCTCTGTGACCAGACGAGCTGTAGAGGATCGAGATGGATCCTGAGACTGAATGGAGCGTGATCAGAACTTCTGTTTCAGACTTTGGAGCAACAATTATTTGATGCTTTGGGTAATCATGTTTTAACCATGTTTGGATGAATTTGAATGAACAATGCAGAAACACGAGCTGTACCTCTGATTAGATTTAGGAGAAAACTGAATTAAATATGGCTGCCACAGCCAACATTTTGTCACAAAACTGTCATAGTTCTTTTGACATGGTGTGGACAACGTGAAACAGGAAGTGACATCAGAGTGTTTATCTAAACGCTGTTGTGAAATACGGCGGGCGATATGCATTCCATCAAGGAATGACAGGTCTTAAATTTAATATGCTAGAGAAACGGTAATAATCTACATTTCTTGATTACTCTAAAATTGTTGCACCTGCTTCCACCCTCTTGACAGAATTGTTAAAAATATATATGAAGTAATTTAATGTGTATTGTATTAGAGTTAGAAAAAATTTGAAAGAGTTATTCATTTTGTTCTGTTACTGAAGATTACTATTGATTGAACTAATTGTTTGAAAAAAAGGGGCAGATATAATAAGATTTTTTTCTTCTTTCTCCTACCTTTCATTTTATATTTTGTATTCTTATCATTTATGGGATTGTTTGGATTGTATTTTAAAATGAATAAATTTTATAAATTAAAAAATTAAAAAAATTAAAAATGATGGGGGAAAAAAAACAGATTTTGTTGTCCTGTTTGATCGGGATGGTCCGGTTCTAGAGTGTGAAAAATCCAGGCCGTCATCGTTCCAAATAAAGTATTTGAATTGGTGGCGCAGAGATTAGAGAAGGTGGGCCTGTGATCGGAAGGTCGCCAGTTCAACTCCCCGGACCGAAAACATTAAAATGTGGGTGGGAAAGGTGAAGCACCACACCTGCCTCCACCCTCACATGCCCCATGGGCCCTTGAGCAAGCTGGTGCAGCTCTCTGCTCCACACAGAGGGCTGTGGTAGTTCGGTGGTCTGTAGTTGTGTCAGGAAGGACAACTTCTTCTTCTTCTTCTTCTTCTTTCAGCTTTTCCCTTTTCAGGGGTCGCCACAGCGAGTCATCCTCCTCCACCTCACTCTGTCCTCTGCATCCTCTGTCCTCACTCCAACTACCTTCATCAGAGTCAGAGAGTCTTTATTGTCATTTGCACCGCATGTGGTACATGTGATGAAAACGAGATTATGTACACGGGGTCCCAGTTACATCCAACAACAAATGCAAGAGAAAAACAGTAATAACATCTAGAATTAACTAAGAAAAACATCAACTAGTAATACACTAAGCCCTAATGTAGTAGAAAAACATCATTATAAACAGCAGCACGAACATGAGTCTGTATGAGCAGATGGTCACAGATGAACACAGCAACAAGAAAACAGATCAGCATCAGCATGATGTGATATTTTGCAGTGATTATTCTTATTATTTATTTATTCATGAGTCTAACAGCCTCAGGGTAGAAGCTGTTCCTCAGTCTAGTGGTTCTACATTTGATGCTCCTCAACCTCCGTCCTGAGGGGAGTGGGGCAAAGAGTGAGTGTGCTGGGTGAGTGAGGTCTTTCATGATGCAGGTGGCTCTTTTCCTGCATCTGGAGGTGTAAATGTCTGTGATGGTGGGGAGACTGACTCCAACAGACTTCTGTGCAGCCTTCACCACTCTCTGTAGAGCTTTCCTCTCTTCAACTGTGCAGCCTCCATGCCACACGTTGATGCTGGAGCACAGGACGCTCTCCACTGCACACCTGTAGAACGAGGTGAGAACTGGGCTGCTCAGACCAGCACGTCTCAGCCGTCTGAGGAAGTAGAGTCTCTGATGACCTTTCTTGATCAGGCTGGTGGTGTTGTTGCTCCAGCTGAGGTTATCATTCAAGTGTACACCCAAGTATTTGTAGCTGGAGACCACTTCCACTGCAGATCCACTTATGTTCAGTGGGGTGTGGGTGTGTTTGTTCCTTCTGAAGTCCACAATCATCTCCTTTGTCTTCTTCACATTCATGTGAAGGTTATTCTCTTTGCACCAGCTCTCCAGGTGTTCCACCTCCTGTCTGTAGCTGGACTCATCATTGTTTGTGATGCATCCCACCACAACTGTATCATCTGCAAACTTAACAATATGACAGCCTGGATGTGTGGCTGTACAATCATATGTGAGCAGAGTGAACAGAAGAGGGCTCAGCACACATCCTTGAGGAGAGCCAGTGCTGAGGGTAATGGTGGAGGAGGAGAAGTTGTGGATCTTCACGGACTGTGGTCTGTTTGTTAAGAAGTCTAAGACCCAGTTACAAACGGAGGGGCTTAGTCCAAGTGTGGATAGTTTGTCTATCAGAGTTTGGGGGATCATGGTGTTGAAGGCAGATGTGAAGTCCACAAAGAGCATGCGCACGTATGAGTCTTTCTGATCCAGGTGGGTGAGAGCAGTGTGGACCACAGAGGAGATGGCGTCCTCTGTTGATCGGTTCTCGCGGTGTCCTCATGTCCTCTCTAACTGCATCCATATATCTCTTTGGCCTTCCTCTGTGTCTTTTTCCTGGCAGCTGCATTTCTAACATCCTTCTACCAATATACCCACTGTCCCTCCTCTGGACATGTCCAAACCATCTCAGTCTGGCCTCCCTAACTTTATCTCCCAGTTGTTCAACATGCGCTGTACCTCTGATGATCTCATTCCTGATCTTATCCATCCTTGTCACTCCTAAGGAGAACCTCAACATCTTCATTTCAGCTACCGTATTTTCCGGTGTATAGGTCGCACCTTTTTATGGTTTTTTCAAGGCCTGCGACCTATACACAGGTGCGACCTATATATGGCTTGTTATCACTTTCGACGAAACAAATTTTTAAATCCAGCTCATTTCACAATTACGTTCATTTATTAAGGAAAAGTTCAGCT
This sequence comes from Garcialebias charrua, assembly GCA_038048925.1. Classification (NCBI taxonomy): domain Eukaryota; kingdom Metazoa; phylum Chordata; class Actinopteri; order Cyprinodontiformes; family Rivulidae; genus Garcialebias; species Garcialebias charrua. The sequence continues at coordinate 26,383 of JBBPBX010011175.1, read as the reverse complement.
CAGACACATATTTGCTATAATTTTTTATCAAACAAATAATTGTTTTTAAGTGTTAATCTTCTTAAAAGCCTTGCTGTGTGCTCCTGTGGCAGACATTTGCAGCAGAGCTAAACGTAGGTGCGACCTATACACCAGTGCGACCTATCTAGGGATTTTTCCAATCTATTGGTGATAATTGGATGGTGCGACCTATACACAGGTGCGACCTATACACCAGAAAATACGGTACTTCCAGTTCTTTCTCCTGTCTTTTTGCCCATGTCACGGTCTCCAGACCATACAACATAGCTGGTCTCACCACTGTCTTGTAAACTTTTCCTTTGACCTTTGCTGACACCTTTTTGTCACAAATCACTCCTGAAACTTTTCTCCATCCGCTCCATCCTGCCTGGACTCTCTTCTTCACCTCTCTTTACCACATTTCCCATTTTCCTGGACAGTGGACCCCAAGTACTTGAAGTCCTGCATCTTTGTGACCTCTGCTCCTTGTAGCCTCACTGTTCCACCATGGCCTCCCTCTCATTCATTGGGACGGCCGTGGCACAGTGGTAGTGGCAGCCGACTCCCGATCGGAAGGTTGGAGGTTCGAATCCCGCTTCCCCCCACCATGTGTCGTTGTGTCCCTGGGCAAGACACTTAACCCCGAGTTGCTCCCGGTATGACTGGATGGCGCCTTGCATGGCAGGCTACCGCTACCGGTGTATGAATGTGTGTATGAATGGGTGGATGGCTGGTAATGTAAAGCGCTTTGGGGCTCCTCACAGGGGGCTGGAAAGCGCTATATAAATAAGCTCCATTTACCATTCACACACATGTACTCTGTCTTACTACGGCTGACTTTCATTCCTCTTCTTTCAAGTGAATACCTCCACCTCTCCAAGTTCTCTTCCACCTGTTCCCTGTTCTCACCACAGATCACAATGTCATCTGCAAACATCATAGTCCATGGGGATTCCTGCCTGACCTCATCTGTTAGTCGGTCCATCACCAGAGCAAACAAGAAGGGGCTCAGAGCCGATCCTTGATGCACTCCCACCTCCACCTTGAAGCTATCTGTCACTCCACAGCACATCTCACCACTGTCCTGCTGTCCTCATACATGTCCTGTACCAGTCTAACATACTTCTCTGCCACTCCAGATTTCCTCATGCAATACCACACCTCCTCCCTCGGCACCCTGTCATATGATTTTTCTAAATCCACAAAGACACAATGGTGTGTCAGGAAGGACATATGGTGTAAAAATAAGTGCCAAGTCTTCATGCGAGTCAGTTCGCCGTGAAGAAGGGAGCAACCAAAAGAAGAAGGATCTTGTGAGGGAAGGAAACCATGAAGCAGAACATGCAGCTGAACAGAAAAGCCTCTAACCGGACCTTTGAGCTGGATGATTTATCTGCGTGAAGAAGTGAAAATCCCTGAGGGTTTTCATGAACCCCGGTCCTGCAGCTGCAGACTGGGTCAGCCCGGGCGGCTCCCTGTGTGAGCGTGAGAACCCAGAGTAAAGAACCGTGTTGTGACGACTGCCAGAGGACGAGTAGAGGCCAGGGTGACGGTAAAGACCCACCCACACTCAGACGGCAGCAGGACGTTCCTCGTTCTCTGCTCGCACTTACGCAAGAGCGTTGCCATGGAGACGTGCAGCACCTTTAATCATAATGCATCGACTCTGGTAAATAAGGCCAGTGTCGTCACGGTAACACAACAACAGCGTTTGGTGCAGGAGGAAAGGACGTCTGTTCACTGACCGAGAGGTCAAACCTGAACAGAACGGCTTCACAAGCCCAGAAGTCCTTGAAGGAATGCATATCGCCTGCCGCTATTCATGACATTCAAGATGGCCGCCACGGCCACATCTTACAAAATGTTAATACTCGACATGCGTGCTGAGGAGGACGCCCAGCTGCCAACTTGTTATCCACATTTAGAGCAAGTTACAGTCATTTTTCATGAATGTAGATTAGCTGTGGCGGCCATCTTTGTTTTTAAAGATAGATGTTGAGGAATGTAGAGCTAGTGCTCACAGTATGTGATGAGGATGACTCTCAGCTTCTACTGCCACAAATTCTAGCTAAATATCTGTAATGATAAATTAATTGTAGCCATTTTTGTACTCGCTACTTTTCATAAGCTGTGGCGGCCATTTTGATTAAAGCTGGCTCTAAAAGTTAATCAGTTGCAGATCTATGACCACTTCTTGCTGAGTGTTTCATTAAAATTGCTCCAGCGTCTCATGAGATATTTTGCTAAAAGACAGACAAGCACATGCGTAGACACAAATAATTACATGATTGCCCGCCATCTGCCTGTTGGTGTTGAGCGATAATGAACTCTCTCTGTATTCTTGAGCATGCAGCAGTACTACTCGTGGTTTAGGGACTTAAATATACATTTAGAGTCTCGTGTGTCCTCAGCTTCCTTTAGCTTTAGGGAACAAAAACCAGAACCGGGGCGTTAAAGACCCAATACCTGCAGAGGTCCAATCAGAACCAACACCATGCGTCTGAGGTGGAAACGTGAGCGTTCATGTGAGAGGAGCAGAAGTTCTCTGCAGTGCTCTTCCTCTGCAGTGGAGTCGGTTATGTAACGAGGAGGAGGAGGAGGAGGAGGAGGAGGAGGAGGAGGAAGGGGGACACTGTGCACACACACACGCACACACACCAGGCTGCATGATGACAACAGTCACACACATAAAAAGAAAAGCTGAAAAAACAGATGCACTAAAATAATAGATTTTTCATGACATCTAAACTCATTAAATGGCAGCACGGTGGTGCAGCTGGTAGAGCTGCTGCCTCTGAATGAGCAGGTTGCCAGTTCAAATCCCGGTCCGGGGGCCTTTCTGAGTGAAGTTTGCATGTTCTCTGTGCATGCGTGGGTTTTCTCCGGGTACTCCAGTTTCCTCCCACAGACCAAAAACATTTGGGGGGGTGAGTGGTGGTGCAGAGGTTAGAGAAGATGGGCCAGTGATCGGAAAGTCGCAGGTTCAACTCCCGGTACCGACAACATCAAAATGTGGGTGGAAAAGTTGAAACACCCACACCTGCTTCCACCCTCATTTGCCCCACTTTGTGCCCCTGAGCAAGGTCCTCAACCCCCCACCATCTGCTCCCTAAACAGGTCTCTCTTGAAAATGAGTTCTCATGGCTCAATGAGACTACCTGTGTAAATAAAGGGTAAATGAAAAAACAAATGCATGTTAGGCTGATTGGTAACTCTGAATTGTCTCTAGGTGTGAGTGAGAGAGTAAATGGTTTATCTCGTTTGTTATGTGTCCCTGTGATGAACTGGAGACTAGGGTGTCCCCCGCCTCTCACACAGTGATGTCTGGACATTGGCACCAGTGACCCCCACGGTCCTGAAAGGTAAAAAGTGCTACGTGTTGTCACCATTGTATGTTCACGTACAATGATGAAATTGATTCTCTGCATTTGGCCCATTGCTCCTGGGATGCACCCAGGTGGAGCAGTGGGCAGCTATGTAAGAGCCCAGAGAGCAATTGGGGATGGATCTTACCAAGCTCCGCCCAGAAACGCCCCCTAAACTCCCACATGGCTGCATATCTCACAAACAAAGCCTCTCGGAGCTTAGTTTCAATGTAAACATGGCGTCGACTGACTCTCTGCAGGGTATTTCTGAGTTGATTAGTGTATCATTCCTGCCAGATTTCAACAAAATATCAGCCACGACAATGGACAGGGGAACCAACAAGTTCATGTCATCTTTTTTGGACGGCATCAAGTTGTTTGAGCCACGCGCCTCCAACATTGTGCGCGTCACAGCGAAATGCTATCCGGTCGATGAGGAAAACAGCAGCTCCTCACACCCTCAGCTGTGGACAGGATCACTGATGCCTATTGTTCTGCAAGGCTGGGTAAGTCGGGCATTCATGGTTTTGTGAGTTACTTTTGAAATCAGTGATTTCTGTTGTTGGCAAATGTTTGAGTGTGCCTAGTCCTGATACACTGTACTTGGTGCTAGCGTGGCTAACACGATTACAGTTTAGTAAAAAGCCTTTTCAGGTAGAATGAAATCTTTAATGTATGTTAGATACGGTACACATTGCATATTGATCTCTTCAGCTACTGTGTAACAGACAGGCTTCAAGGTGTAGAAGTTGTATCGGTATTGGTAAATGCGGTCGCGCACAAGCTCACAATGTAAATTAGCATGTCTAAAAAAGCTAAGTCTGGTCCTCTGGACATTCCTCTGGTCCAGAGGACCAGACTTAGCTTTTTTAGATTGTTCTACCTGGATTATTGAGCATGCATCAGGGTAAATTGGCATGTGTTTGATACTACTGTATCTTTTGTTTGTGAGACGGTCATGCCCCTGGTAGCTGCGCTGTGACATGAAATGGGCATTAGCCAATGAAACGCGGCCCTGTGGGCGGAGCTTGGTAAGGTCCATTGGGATGGAACAACTTACCCTTGAGTGTCAGACAGGCCTCCTCTCTTCTTGTTTTCAAATCTCTTTTAAAAACACACTTTTATTCTTTGGCTTTTAAAACGTGATCTGATCTTTTATGGCATCTTAAAAACACACCTGCCGTGAAACTGGTATGTGTATGTTTTTATGTTTCTTTGTGTATGATTTGCATGTTTTTATTGTCTTAATTTATCTTTTTGTCTTGTACAGCACTTTGGCTACCCCCGTGGTTTTTAAAATGTGCTATAGAAATAAAGTTGATTGATTGACTGATTAGGTATCTTGCTTAGAGACACCACGACATGTGGGGGTGGCTGGGGATCGAGCCTGGGGCTTTTGGGTCCGAGTCAGCTGCCCTGCCTCTACCCCATCTTGGCCATGAAGAAGAAGAAGTGGGTAAAGATAATGGATGGATAAACTCAATAAAGATCTTACCATACCATACCATACCATTTTATTTATAAAGCACTTTAAACAGGAACAAGTCCACACCAAAGTGCTGGACAAACAAACACGCAACAGGCAACACATACAATGAAGTACAACACGAAAAACATAAAAACATTGCAGATCATAAATCAAACGATCCAGTACAAATCAGCTGGCATTGAAAGCAATGGAGTAGTAGTGAGTTTTTAACCGGGATTTGAAAACCGAGAGGGAGGGGGCCTGTTTGATGAGCAGCGGTAACTCGTTCCAGAGTCTTGGGCCTGCTACAGAGAACGCCCTGTCACCCCTGCGCTTAAGGCGAGTTTCTGGAACTATCAAGAGCACCTGATCCTCTGACCTCAAAGCACGTGGAGGGACATATGGGTGTATCAGATCTGAGAGATAGGCGGGGGCGAGACTGTTCAGCGATTTGTAGACATACATGAGAATTTTGAATTGGATTCGAAGATGAACCGGTAGCCAGTGAAGGGAGGCCAAGACTGGTGTAATGTGCTCTCTTTTGCGTGTGCTGGTTAAAAATCGGGCAGCTGCGTTCTGAACCAGTTGTAATCGTGCAATGGTGGCTTGACTGACGCCAAACAGAAGTGAATTGCAGTAATCAAGCCTAGATGTAATGAATGCGTGAATCACTGTCTCCAGGTGCTTTTTGGATAATATGGGCTTCAGCTTAGACAGACGCCTCAGCTGGAAAAAACAGGATTTGACGATCATGTTTACATGACTGTTGAGTTTCATGGAAGGATCCATTATCACTCCCAGATTTTTGACTTTTTGTTTTTCGGACAGGGGTAGAGCAGACAGGTCAATGCAGTGGTTTGAGGTTGTGTCATTGGGAAGGAACAATATGGCTTCAGACTTCTTATCATTGAAGCTTAAGAAATTTAAAGCCATCCAGTCCCTGATGTCAGCCAGGCAGTCGAGCAGAGGTTGAATAGAGCCTGTACCATTTTGTCTTAGGGGGAAGTAGATTTGACAGTCATCAGCGTAGAAGTGGAAAGGTATATTGTGTTTCCGGAAGATAGCACCGAGTGGCAGCAGGTATAAGGAGAACAAGAGAGGACCCAGGATGGACCCCTGCGGAACCCCCCATTTAAGAGCCGCCACTGCAGAAGTAAAATCATTGATGGACACACAAAAAGACCTGTCAGAGAGGTAGGATCTGAACCAGTTTAGGGCTGATCCTGAGATGCCCACCCACTGCTCCAACCTAGCAATGAGGATCTCATGGTCGATGGTGTCGAAAGCGGATGTGAGGTCCAATAGGACAAGCAGCACAGAGTCACCAGTATCTGTGGATAGAAAGATGTCGTTAAAAACCTTCAGTAGGGCAGTCTCAGTGCTGTGGAGGGATTTGAAGCCAGACTGGAATAGCTCGGGGATAGCGTGATCCTCCAGGAAGCACTTTAGTTGGGACTCAACTATTTTCTCTAGAAGTTTAGAAACAAATGGGAGTCTGGAGACAGGCCTGAAATTGGATAATACTGACGGGTCGAGGTTTGGTTTTTTCAGGAGGGGTTGAACAGCAGCATGTTTTAATGATTTTGGCACCACACCCGAGGATAGACTGCTATTAACAATAGAGAGAATGGAGGGACCTAGAGTGTGAAAAACCTCCTTTAGAAGCCGAGGGGGGACCACATCGAAGGGGGAGCCAGATGGTTTCAGGCTGCACATGACCTGCTCTAGAGAGGACAGAGAGACTGGTTCAAAATGGTCAAACACAGCAACAGATTGAGGTGGGATGGATGGATCGTGAGATGGAGGAGAAATGAGAGCCCTGGTGGTTGCGATTTTATCTAAAAAGAAATGTTGGAAGTTCTCGCACAGCTCAGTCGAGGCTTCCATGGGTGATTGTTCAGTGAGGTGGAGAACAGAGTTTAGGGTGGAGAACAGAACTCGAGGGTTACGAGAGTTTGCAGCAATGATATCAGAGAAGTATTGTGATTTAGCAGTTTTCACTGCTTTCTGATATCGGCGCCAGCTCTCTTTTACCATCTCAAAAGAGACCTGCAGACTGTCTTTTTTCCACTTCCTCTCCACCTTTCGGCATTGCTGCCTCGCAGCTCTGGTAGTGTCATTCAGCCACTCACACATCTTCACTCACACATCACACACAAACCACTTAGAGCTTCCATCTTCTACTTTTGGCCTTTCCCCCTTCAGGTGTCTCCACAGCAAGTCATCCTCCTACATTGCACTCTGTCCTCTGTGTCCTCTGTCCTCACTCCAACTGCCTCCATGTCCTCTCTAACTGCATCCATATACCTCCTCTTTGTCTTTTTCCTGGCAGCTAGCAGCACGACAGCTTAGTGGTTAGCACTGATGCCTCACAGCAGGAAGGTCCTGGATTCAATCCCCTGTTGGACCTATGTGTGGTGCTTGCATGTTGCTCTTGTGCTTGTTTGAGTTTTCTCCAGGTACTGTATTCCAGTTTCCTCCCACAGATCCAAAACCTGCATGTTAGGCTGCTTCAGGCCCAGGCATCCCTTGCAAATAGATCTGTGATCTCAATGGGATTTGCCTGCTTAAATAAAGGTTAATTTAAAAAAAGCTCAATTTCTTCTACCAAGATACCCACTGTCCCTCCTCTGGACACGAGCAAACCATCTCAGTCTGTCCTCTCTAACTTTTATCTCCCAGTTGTTCAACCTGTGCTGTACCTCTGATTATCTCATTCCTGATCTTATCCATCCTTGTCACTCCTAAGATGAACCTCAACATCTTCTTTTCTGCCATGTCCAGTTCTGTCTCCTGTCTTTTTGTCTCCAAACCAAGTTTTAAGGTGATACAGTTTCCTCCAAAGAATGCTCTTGTATTTGTTTTTACCTCAAAGAATGTGTTTCCTCTCTCTCATGTCCAGCTGTTTTAGATGTAAACAGTCATGGCTGCCAGAGTCTGCAGAGTTCAGACAAGAACTTTTCATCAGCAGCTTCAGTCGTGGACCTTCAATCGTTTACCTCCTGCAGTTTCAAAGAGAAAACACATTTTAAACATGAGAAGTGTTGTCCCTCCGTCTTCTATTCAGCTTTGATATTCTCACTCTGCCCTGTTTTAAAACTCTGCCTCGTTTCAGCTTTTCTGTGTTATTTTTTCTTGTTGCACCACCTCTTGTTCTCTCTGCAGTCTTGTTTTTGTCTCACCCGTCTCTGCGGTTTGTCCTCGGCGTGTCCCCCGTCCCTCACCTGGACGAACCGGCCTCGTTCCTCCACACGGTCCACAGCTGGATGTGGGTGTTAAGGGCACACCAAGCCCGTGTCTGCCCTCGTTGCATCGTTCGGAGTGCAGCTCGGTCTCCATGGTAACAGGCCGTGCACGTCTGAGAGCAGATTGAAGAAATACAACTGTCCATCTTCAACTTGGGGGGTGACGATCTGAGGCAGCGAACCAAATTAAACTGCACCAAACATCTAATCGTTTCCAGACTCGTGACAAACTGGTGACGTTGATAAGAAAAGATGCTGCTGCTGACCTCCAGGAATATTTTCATCTATTGACCCTTTTTGGTCATTTTCAAATGAGCAACTTATATATTTTTTTGACAGAAACGACAACCACTTTATAATCTTAAAGTTGTTAAAGGTGTTAATTTAACAAATCTTTCATATAATGACCAAAGGGCGATAATGTTTTTGATCAGTGAATCTTTAACTAATAGATGGATTTTAATAACTGTCAGGAATTCATGATCACTGGATGTGCAGATGTGTTTACAGATGTGAGTAAAGTCCAGAAATGTTTTTATTTCCACGCACTAGTGGGAACGCACTAGGCCACTGGTGAAAGTCACAAAACCAGTCCGCAAGCAGATACGAGTGTGGCCAGAGGGGTCTTCAGAGGCACTCCAGGACTGTTTTGACACCACAGATTGGAGTATGTTCAAAGAAGCTGCTACCACAAACAACACCACATGTCTCCAGGAGTACTCAGACACTGTATGTTCATACATCACCAAGTGCATTGATGATGTAACCAACCTTAAAACCATCACTGTTCGGGCTAACCAGAAGCCATGGCTGACAGCTGAGGTTTACAGACTCCTGAGAGCCAGGAATGCTGCCTTCAAAGCGGGAGATCAGGTGGGCCTGAGGGCAGCCAGAAACAACCTGGACCGGGGCATCAGAAAGGCAAAGAAGCAGTATTCTGGGAAAATAGCTCACCGTTTCAAGGACAGCAGGGATACACGCAGTCTGTGGCAGGGAATACAGACCATCACAAACTACAAACCACCCCCCCAGACCTGTGACAGCTCAGCCTCTGCGCTGAATGAACTGAATGAGTTCTTTGCTCGGTTCGAGGCAAGTAACAGCACACCAGCACATAAACTCCCCCCCTCTCCTGATGGCCAGGTGCTGACGCTGTCCTCAGACAGCGTAAGGCGATCATTCATCAAGATTAACGCCCGGAAGGCCTCTGGTCCTGACAACATACCTGGTCGTGTGCTGAAGGACTGTGCAGGGGAACTCGCAGCGGTCTTCACGGACATCTTTAACATCTCACTGAGCCAGGCCATCGTCCCCACCTGTTTCAAAGCCACCACCATCATCCCTGTCCCAAAGAAGGCAACGCCCGCATGCCTCAATGACTATCGCCCAGTAGCACTCACCCCCATCCTGATGAAGTGCTTTGAACGGCTAGTCATGAAAAGCATCACATCTGTCCTCCCTGACTCCCTGGATCCCTTCCAATTTGCATACCGACCTAATCGCTCAACCGACGATGCCATCTCCTCTGCCCTTCACACAGCTCTCACACATCTGGACACGAAGGACTCCTATGTTAGAATGTTGTTCATCGACTTCAGCTCGGCATTTAACACCATCATCCCCCAACAGCTCATCCTTAAACTGGACAGTCTGGGGCTGAACACCTCAATGTGTAACTGGCTGCTAGACTTCCTGACCGGGAGACCACAGACAGTACGGATCGGGAGTAACACATCTAGCACCATCACATTGAACACAGGGGCCCCACAAGGATGTGTGCTGAGCCCCCTTCTATTCACCCTGCTAACACACGACTGCACACCATCGTACAGCTCCAACCACTTCATCAAGTTTGCGGACGACACAACAGTGGTAGGTCTCATCAGCAACAACGATGAGACGGACTACAGGAACGAGGTGAGCCGCCTGGCCTTGTGGTGCGGACACAACAATCTCACTCTCAACGTGGAGAAGACAAAGGAGATTGTTGTGGACTTCAGGAAGAGGGATGCCCAACATCCCCTCTGACCATCAACAGCACCGCAGTGGAGAGAGTAGACAGCACCAAGTTCCTGGGAGTGCACGTCTCAAAGGACCTGTCCTGGAGCAGGAACACTGCAGCACTGGCAAAGAAGGCTCACCAGCGTCTCTACTTTCTCCGCAAGCTGAAAAGGGCTGGAGCTTCAACCCCCATCATGAGCACCTTCTACAGAGGTGCCATAGAAAGTGTCCTGACCAGCTGCATCACTGTGTGGTTTGGTGCATGTACTGCATCCTGCCGCAAGAGCCTCCAGCGCATTGTGAGAGCAGCTGAGAAGATCGTGGGCACCTCCTTGCCCTCACTGCAGGACTTACACAGCAAACGCCTCACTCGGAAAGCCCACCGCATGGCAGGTGATCCCACACACCCACTACACAGCTGCTTCAGACTGCTGCCATCAGGGAGGAGACTGAGGAGTCTCCAGGCTCGAACCAGCAGACTGAGAGACAGCTCTGTTCATCAGGCAGTCAGAATGCTAAACACTCTGCCTGCTCTGCCTCCCCTCCCATTTGAACTGCCTTAACACTAAAACTTTCTCACATATTATCACTCAACACAAAGTTTTTAACACTAGACTCTGTGTCATCAAACGGGTTATTCACTAAACTCTCGGTCATGTGCTCATACAGTTTGCACTACTTCTCATACTTGCACTAATGTCTGTATTACATCACTGCCTATAATCATAATACTGTTTACATTCTCTGTTTACATTTATTAATACTGTTTACTTTTATTACTACTGCTTACATGTAATTACTACTGTTTACATTTATTTACACTACTCTAATATCTACACCACTGCTGGTACATATACAGTGTGCTCTGAACGGTCTTATTTAGGGATGCCCAATGTGCCTTACTGCATATGCCACTTTTTGCCTCTACAACAACATCAACTACTACCTCATACATATACTGTGTACATTGACTCATACGCTGCTTTGCCACTTTGCAAATGTCAATGCTAGAAACCTTTAGTTTATTTTAGTTATACTTTTTATACTCTTTTTTTATACTAGTATGCAAAAACTCAGGACAATATTATGTTCATTAAATGTTTAATGTTTTAGTTTTAGAGTTGGTGTAAATTTTCATACTCTTATACCACTATGCAAAAAACTCAGGACAGTGTTAGTTTTACTATTTTATGCTTATGTCTATTATTATATGTTTCAGTGTTTCAATGTTTAGATGTTTACTGTTGCACCGAGGGACTGAGAGAAACGCAATTTCGGTCCTGTGTATGTCCTGCACTGTACATATTGCAGATCTGACAATAAAGTTGACTTTGACTTTTGAACACAGCACATTATATTAAACCAAACCTAAAGAAAAATGTGTAATTGCTTTATCACTACAGAAAATGAAGAAAAATGAACATTGGGCTGTTCAAAACAACAGTGTTTGCTTTACCAACTCATACCTAAAACAGTGATTGATCTGGTTAGTCTAGTAGTTCATTCATTCAACCTTTATTTATACAGGCTAGCCTCGTTGAGTCACGGGGACTCATTTACAAGAGGGACCTGTCTCACTCACACCAAACAACCATTCACTCTCACACTCACACCTAGGGTCAATTTAGAGTCACCAATCAGCCTAACAAGCATGTTTTTTGGTCTGTGGGAGGAAACCGGAGTACCCGGAGGAAACCCACGCATGCACGGGGAGAACATGCAAACTCCACCCAGAAAGGCCCCGGACCGGGATTTGAACCGGCAACCTTCTCGCTGAGAGGCAGCATTTAAAACATTTAAAGTCAATTTGAATCAAGATGGCTGCCACAGCTATGCACCCTGTAAACACAAGGCTGGTTATAACTCAGATTCACAGATACTGAGCTAAAATCTGGTGTGGTAGTAGCTGAGAGTTATCCCTAACACACACACACACACACGGAGCACTAATGCAGAGCGAAGACGGGAATTAAAAACTGTCCATCCATCTTGTGAGCCAATAACTTGGGGAAATAATTTTTGTGCCGACTTCCATCTTGATGTGTGGCTGCATCTGGATGTGAGAAAGGTTGCCTTCTAAAATATGACCACCAACAGTATATACTGTACAGTACATGTAAACCACCCCGCATCACTTGAGGAAACTAGTTTTTCTATAACTTAAAGTTATAATTTCCTTAAATTACTGGGGTGGCTGAAGATTAATCTATGATGGTCGAGGCCACCATTGGCCACCCCCTGGCTCCTCCACTGCACCTGAAAACCAACTTGAACATCTTGCACCAGAAACATTAAAGGTTTACCTTCACTGTCTGCTCAACCTAAGTCCAGAAAAAACACTCATCTTGAAAACTACAAACGTTCACTAGTCAAATCCCTCAGCGGCGGGGAGACGTCTGTTTGTATAATTTATTAACAACATCAAAGAGACATCAGCACTGCATGTGATGAGCTGTCACAGATCTGATGTTGTTCCAGATGTGAAGGCTGCGTTCAGAGGCAGCAGGCCTGAGGTCGTTCAGCTCAACGTTATGCAACAACCTGGACTGGTTCCAGTTGTTGGGTTCACGCGTCACCAGAATCCCCAGCTCCTCCTGAAACTCACGATCTGTGCACGTAGATGAATCACTCTGAAATGCATTTGGTTCAAAACAAAGGTCACGTTGTTGAGACAAGACGGAGTTGAAGGTCAAACCTTGTAAAAAAATAAGTAACAGTCTCATGCTGGTAGCTCTCAGGGTGCGTGCAGGGACGACTCTCAGCTACTACCACACCAGGCTTCAGCTCAACATCTGTAAACCTGAGTCAGAGCCACATTTGGGTTTGTAAGCTGCCTCAGCTGTGATGGCCTCCTGGAATGATTCATTCTGGCAGCTTCATTCAAATTCATCCACTGGTTCATTCATGGGATATTTTGCTAACAGGAAGAAATGGGCACCAGAGGTGAGAGAGAATCAGGAGAAAGAAAGGCAGGGTGTGAGTCAGATTTAAGGAGCACTTCACAGAACTGAATCAAAAAGTTATTTATGGTACATCTTCAAACGGATTATAAAAATCTAAACGTCAACTCAAAACAATAAATGCACAGAAAAAAAAACAAAGATTCACGTGTTCTGCTCAGTTCAAATCAGATTATTAAGGTTTTATTTTCCCAGGTTTGGATTAGAAAAAGAAGGAAGCGGTCCTGATCCATCCGCAGCCGCCTCAGAAAGAAAAACAGAGCAGCTCTTCAGTTTTTCCATCGTTTTATTTGTTCGTTGTTCAGTTTTGAAAAGAATCAGAACGACGTATAAAACAGATAAATCATGGCTCTGAAACACTAAAGAGTGACGACGTCCTTTGACCTTCTGGTTCTGTTTGGACCACAGTAAATCTGGATCTGGGCCGAGTCTGAACCCCTTCTTTGGGCTCCTGATGCTTCAGTTGCAGGCAGGATTATATTTGCTGTTCTGATCAGTTTTATCGGCTCGTTGTTGGTTTGTCCTTCTTTTCTTTAAATCTTTACGTCTCACAACTTTGATTTCCTGATGAGTTTACGCGCCTTAAAACAAAAAGTCGACTCATCTACAACACTTGCTACACGCTGAAAGAAACGCTGGCTGTGTTTTTGTTTCTAATCTGATTCAAAGTCAGCTCATCCGATGGAAAACTAAAACAGTCCTTTAAATCTGGACAAGCAACGAGCCGAGGGTTCAGACTCAAACACTCAGCTGCAACATTTTCAGGCAAATAAAATCAGGTTTGATGCTCTGCAGCTGAAAACTTGAAGAAATTGTCAAATATGACTGCTCTTTTATAAAAACCCATTGGTTCTCAAATTTAAGTAATTTATTTATTTGCTTAATGATGATAATGGTTGTGAGTTTGTTCTTAAAACAGAGACAACAAACTGTTTATTTGTCTGCAGATGTTGCATCATAGACGTCAGACTGGAGCGAAGAGTATTTCAAACATTTTAAGGCCAGAGGTTCTTTAAAACTACGTCAAAGCAAAAACAAATCAAAAACATAAAAACTACAAGTAGAAATAAGGTGACAGTCCCCAGATCTGAAGCTGGTACATTGTGTAAAAGGGAATAAAAACAAAATAAAATTGTTGGCAAATCTCAAAAATGTATTTTACTCACAACATAGTAAACATATCAAATGTTAAAACTAAGAAATTGTACCTTTTTATTTTAAATAAGGTAAATTAGAATTTTATTGCAGCAAAATGACTAAAAAAAACATTGCAACAAAAAGCTGTCAAAGTAAAATCTGTCAAGTCATTGGAGTTTCATTCATACAGCACCTTTCAGGCACGTCTGATGAAATTCAACCTGCTTTACATTAAATAAATAAAACAATGAAATAACTTTAAAATGAACCCTATACAAACAAAGAGTAAGGTCTTCAGGACAGGACTCATGAGCTCCCGCTCTGAATCATTTGTTGGACTCTTGATGACCTGTTGGTCTCGTGGCCCAAAGACAGAAACAGCCTCACCCTGAAAATGTTTTTCAACGGACCGAGGCAAAGTGGAACTGTTCTTCAGTCAGACAAACTGAAACGTGATGTTCTCTATGCAAACCAGACACCAAGTCTTCTGAACTAAACAGAAGAGGGACCACCAGCCCACTGTTCAAAGGCCTGCCTCTCTAATGGTATAGAGGTGCATTAGTGCCTCTGGCATGGCCAGCTTACACATCTGGAAAGACACCATTGATGCAGAAAAGTATAAATATGTTTTAGAGCAACATCTGCTCCCATCCAGCAAAAACTTCTGAAAGAAGACCCAGAACTGTTGAGACAACATTACCACCAAAACCTCCAACATCTGGTTTCTGGTCCTCTAGCTGGTTTCTGGTCCTCTAAAACCTCTAACAGCTGGTTTCTGGTCCTCTAAACCTCTAACAGCTGGTTTCTGGTCCTCTAAAACCTCTAACAGCTGGTTTCTGGTCCTCTAAAACCTCCAACAGCTGGTTTCTGGTCCTCTAGCTGGTTTCTGGTCCTCTAAAACCTCTAACAGCTGGTTTCTGGTCCTCTAAAACCTCCAACAGCTGGTTTCTGGTCCTCTAAAACCTCTAACAGCTGGTTTCTGGTCCTCTAAAACCTCCAACAGCTGGTTTCTGGTCCTCTAAAACCTCCAACAGCTGGTTTCTGGTCCTCTAAAACCTCTAACAGCTGGTTTCTGGTCCTCTAAAACCTCCAACAGCTGGTTTCTGGTCCTCTAAAACCTCTAACAGCTGGTTTCTGGTCCTCTAAAACCTCCAACAGCTGGTTTCTGGTCCTCTAAAACCTCCAACAGCTGGTTTCTGGTCCTCTAAAACCTCTAACAGCTGGTTTCTGGTCCTCTAAAACCTCCAACAGCTGGTTTCTGGTCCTCTAAAACCTCCAACAGCTGGTTTCTGGTCCTCTAAAACCTAACAGCTGGTTTCTGGTCCTCTAGCTGGTTTCTGGTCCTCTAAAACCTCCAACAGCTGGTTTCTGGTCCTCTAAAACCTCCAACAGCTGGTTTCTGGTCCTCTAAAACCTCTAACAGCTGGTTTCTGGTCCTCTAAAACCTCCAACAGCTGGTTTCTGGTCCTCTAAAACCTCCAACAGCTGGTTTCTGGTCCTCTAAAACCTCCAACAGCTGGTTTCTGGTCCTCTAAAACCTCCAACAGCTGGTTTCTGGTCCTCTAAAACCTCCAACAGCTGGTTTCTGGTCCTCTCTAGCTGGTTTCTGGTCCTCTAAAACCTCCAACATCTGGTTTCTGGTCCTCTAACAGCTTCTGGTCCTCTAAAACCTCCAACATCTGGTTTCTGGTCCTCTAAAACCTCCAACATCTGGTTTCTGGTCCTCTAACAGCTTCTGGTCCTCTAAAACCTCCAACATCTGGTTTCTGGTCCTCTAGCTGGTTTCTGGTCCTCTAGCTGGTTTCTGGTCCTCTAGCTGGTTTCTGGTCCTCTAGCTGGTTTCTGGTCCTCTAGCTGGTTTCTGGTCCTCTAAAACCTCCAACAGCTGGTTTCTGTTCCTCTAAAACCTCCAACATCTGGTTTCTGGTCCTCTAAAACCTCCAACATCTGGTTTCTGGTCCTCTAACAGCTTCTGGTCCTCTAAAACCTCCAACATCTGGTTTCTGGTCCTCTAAAACCTCCAACATCTGGTTTCGGGTCCTCTAAAACCTCCAACTGCTGGTTTCTGGTCCTCTAAAACCTCCAACATCTGGTTTCTGGTCCTCTAACAGCTTCTGGTCCTCTAAAACCTCCAACATCTGGTTTCTGGTCCTCTAAAACCTCCAACATCTGGTTTCTGGTCCTCTAACAGCTTCTGGTCCTCTAAAACCTCCAACATCTGGTTTCTGGTCCTCTAGCTGGTTTCTGGTCCTCTAGCTGGTTTCTGGTCCTCTAGCTGGTTTCTGGTCCTCTAGCTGGTTTCTGGTCCTCTAGCTGGTTTCTGGTCCTCTAAAACCTCCAACAGCTGGTTTCTGTTCCTCTAAAACCTCCAACATCTGGTTTCTGGTCCTCTAAAACCTCCAACATCTGGTTTCTGGTCCTCTAACAGCTTCTGGTCCTCTAAAACCTCCAACATCTGGTTTCTGGTCCTCTAAAACCTCCAACATCTGGTTTCGGGTCCTCTAAAACCTCCAACTGCTGGTTTCTGGTCCTCTAAAACCTCCAACATCTGGTTTCTGGTCCTCTAACAGCTTCTGGTCCTCTAAAACCTCCAACATCTGGTTTCTGGTCCTCTAAAACCTCCAACATCTGGTTTCTGGTCCTCTAACAGCTTCTGGTCCTCTAAAACCTCCAACATCTGGTTTCTGGTCCTCTAAAACCTCCAACATCTGGTTTCTGGTCCTCTAACAGCTTCTGGTCCTCTAAAACCTCCAACATCTGGTTTCTGGTCCTCTAAAACCTCCAACATCTGGTTTCTGGTCCTCTAAAACCTCCAACAGCTGGTTTCTGGTCCTCTAAAACCTCCAACATCTGGTTTCTGGTCCTCTAAAACCTCCAACATCTGTTTTCTGGTCCTCTAACAGCTTCTGGTCCTGTAAAACCTCTAACAGCTGGTTTCTGGTCTAAAACCTCCAACATCTGGTTTCTGGTCCTCTAAAACCTCCAACATCTGTTTTCTGGTCCTCTAACAGCTTCTGGTCCTCTAAAACCTCTAACAGCTGGTTTCTGGTCTAAAACCTCCAACATCTGGTTTCTGGTCCTCTAAAACCTCCAACATCTGGTTTCGGGTCCTCTAACAGCTTCTGGTCCTCTAAAACCTCCAACATCTGGTTTCTGGTCCTCTAGCTGGTTTCTGGTCCTCTACAACCTCCAACAGCTGGTTTCTGTTCCTCTAAAACCTCCAACATCTGGTTTCTGGTCCTCTAAAACCTCCAACATCTGGTTTCTGGTCCTCTAACAGCTTCTGGTCCTCTAAAACCTCCAACATCTGGTTTCTGGTCCTCTAAAACCTCCAACATCTGGTTTCTGGTCCTCTAAAACCTCCAACAGCTGGTTTCTGGTCCTCTAAAACCTCCAACATCTGGTTTCTGGTCCTCTAAAACCTCCAACATCTGTTTTCTGGTCCTCTAACAGCTTCTGGTCCTGTAAAACCTCTAACAGCTGGTTTCTGGTCTAAAACCTCCAACATCTGGTTTCTGGTCCTCTAAAACCTCCAACATCTGTTTTCTGGTCCTCTAACAGCTTCTGGTCCTCTAAAACCTCTAACAGCTGGTTTCTGGTCTAAAACCTCCAACATCTGGTTTCTGGTCCTCTAAAACCTCCAACATCTGGTTTCTGGTCCTCTAAAACCTCCAACATCTGGTTTCTGGTCCTCTAAAACCTCCAACAGCTGGTTTCTGGTCCTCTAAAACCTCCAACATCTGGTTTCTGGTCCTCTAAAACCTCCAACATCTGTTTTCTGGTCCTCTAACAGCTTCTGGTCCTGTAAAACCTCTAACAGCTGGTTTCTGGTCTAAAACCTCCAACATCTGGTTTCTGGTCCTCTAAAACCTCCAACATCTGTTTTCTGGTCCTCTAACAGCTTCTGGTCCTCTAAAACCTCTAACAGCTGGTTTCTGGTCTAAAACCTCCAACATCTGGTTTCTGGTCCTCTAAAACCTCCAACATCTGGTTTCGGGTCCTCTAACAGCTTCTGGTCCTCTAAAACCTCCAACATCTGGTTTCTGGTCCTCTAGCTGGTTTCTGGTCCTCTACAACCTCCAACAGCTGGTTTCTGTTCCTCTAAAACCTCCAACATCTGGTTTCTGGTCCTCTAAAACCTCCAACATCTGGTTTCTGGTCCTCTAACAGCTTCTGGTCCTCTAAAACCTCCAACATCTGGTTTCTGGTCCTCTAAAACCTCCAACATCTGGTTTCTGGTCCTCTAAAACCTCCAACAGCTGGTTTCTGGTCCTCTAAAACCTCCAACATCTGGTTTCTGGTCCTCTAAAACCTCCAACATCTGTTTTCTGGTCCTCTAACAGCTTCTGGTCCTGTAAAACCTCTAACAGCTGGTTTCTGGTCTAAAACCTCCAACATCTGGTTTCTGGTCCTCTAAAACCTCCAACATCTGTTTTCTGGTCCTCTAACAGCTTCTGGTCCTCTAAAACCTCTAACAGCTGGTTTCTGGTCTAAAACCTCCAACATCTGGTTTCTGGTCCTCTAAAACCTCCAACATCTGGTTTCGGGTCCTCTAAAACCTCCAACTGCTGGTTTCTGGTCCTCTAAAACCTCCAACATCTGGTTTCTGGTCCTCTAACAGCTTCTGGTCCTCTAAAACCTCCAACATCTGGTTTCTGGTCCTCTAAAACCTCCAACATCTGGTTTCTGGTCCTCTAACAGCTTCTGGTCCTCTAAAACCTCCAACATCTGGTTTCTGGTCCTCTAGCTGGTTTCTGGTCCTCTAAAACCTCCAACAGCTGGTTTCTGTTCCTCTAAAACCTCCAACATCTGGTTTCTGGTCCTCTAAAACCTCCAACATCTGGTTTCTGGTCCTCTAACAGCTTCTGGTCCTCTAAAACCTCCAACATCTGGTTTCTGGTCCTCTAAAACCTCCAACATCTGGTTTCTGGTCCTCTAAAACCTCCAACAGCTGGTTTCTGGTCCTCTAAAACCTCCAACATCTGGTTTCTGGTCCTCTAAAACCTCCAACATCTGGTTTCTGGTCCTCTAACAGCTTCTGGTCCTCTAAAACCTCCAACATCTGGTTTCTGGTCCTCTAAAACCTCCAACATCTGGTTTCTGGTCCTCTAACAGCTTCTGGTCCTCTAAAACCTCCAACAGCTGGTTTCTGGTCCTCTAACAGCTTCTGGTCCTCTAAAACCTCCAACATCTGGTTTCTGGTCCTCTAAAACCTCCAACATCTGTTTTCTGGTCCTCTAACAGCTTCTGGTCCTCTAAAACCTCTAACAGCTGGTTTCTGGTCTAAAACCTCCAACAGCTGGTTTCTGGTCCTCTAAAACCTCCAACATCTGTTTTCTGGTCCTCTAACAGCTTCTGGTCCTCTAAAACCTCTAACAGCTGGTTTCTGGTCTAAAACCTCCAACATCTGGTTTCTGGTCCTCTAAAACCTCCAACATCTAGTTTCTGGTCCTCTAACAGCTGTTTTCTGGTCCTCTAAACCTCTAACAGCTGGTTTCTGGTCTTCTAAAATCTCTCACAGCTGGTTTCTGGTCCTCTAAAACCTCTAACAGTTGTTTTCTGAGTCTGTAAAACCTCTAACAGCTGGTTTCTGGTCCTCTAAACCTCTAACAGCTGGTTTCTGGTCCTCTAAAATCTCTAACAGACGGTCTCTTCTGCTTCTTTAAAACCTCTAACAGATGGTCTCCTCTGGTCCTCTAAAACCTCTAACAGACGGTCTCTTCTGCTTCTTTAAAACCTCTAACAGATGGTCTCCTGGGTCCTGAAAGTTTACAGCCTGTTGTTAAAAGAAGAAGAGATGCTTCACGGTGAGAAACGTGGACATGAAACAACTTTTTGTAGATTTGTTGCTGCAAAACATTCAAAATTTCCATAAATTATTTGATTTCTCAGTTTAAACAGCTGATATGTTTACTATGTTCCAGAATGTGAATGAAATATTGGTTTTTGAGATTTGTAAATCAATGTTTTCTGTTTTTATTAACGTCCCAACGTTTTTTTTTTTATTGAGTGTGTACATCACAGGACCATTTTCTTTTTAATCAGAGGCTCCACATCAGAGCGAACATCTGCAGCGGAGCATCTTAAATCAAGTAAAATAGGTTTTGTTCCTGCTGACAAGGTAAGATTTTCTGCAAAACAAATCTTAACATGAGACTTTATTTTCTAGCATTAGTCATTTGTAAACAAAAACAAATTGCTTGTGTTCAGAGAGCTGTGGAGGATCTCGGCCCCCGCCCCAACAGAACACATCGTAGTACCATCAGAGCTTTTATTCTGAAAATAGGATCCAAATATGATCTACGGTACACAAGCACCCTTCATGAATCATCACTACTTTCATTTAATTTTTTCTCTATCATAGACGTACCATTCGAAAAAAAAGGTGGTTCTCATGCACATTCTGTCCTTCACAGTCCAACATTGAGCCCGCAGATGACCCAGAACCACAGACGGAGCGAGCTCGGCTCTAATGTCTTTTAAAGAGACATTAAACTAAGAAAAGAGACTAATCAGAATAAAACCAGTGGTTAAACCAAAAGATACAACTCTGAGCAGCTGAATCAGAGTAAAAATATGTAGTTTGACTTTTCTGCGTTGTATATTTCCACACTAGTCAATCAACGTGATGAAGAGGACTCTGAGCAGCAGCAGGTCCATCAGACATGGAACGACGAGCGTTTCTGTGAAACATGCTTTGTGCTTTTAGAAGAAACCAGTGACAGTCCCGGTTTCTTTATGAGCGATCCGTCTCTGTTTGTTGCTTTAATGGTTAAAAACAGCAACATGTCGCTGCAGGGACACGAACTGTTAAAAGTTAAAGAACTGAAAAAACAAACAAAACAAAAAAAAAACACCTGATAATTCAGCCCAGCTGACGGTAAACATCAGTCAAAATGTTTTGCGAGTAAAGAAGTCAACACGTCATCCTGAACTTTATCAAACGGTGCAGTTTGAGACTTTACTCCTGTAGTTTTCAAGATGTGTTGGTATAAAATTCTGAAACGTGGGTCTGCACTGAACGTAAACAAAGCACTCTGCTTAAAACCAAATGACCTGCATTAGGCTGGCAGGTAAAAACAAATACTGTCTGTAAGTTTTACATTTAGAGTACCGAGTATGGAGTATATAACATGTTGTTGGCATCAGGCCTAAAGTTTTTCTCACAAGTTGTTATTTAAAGTGCGACTAAACCCAAAATTAACTTTTTTTAGCTGATAAACTCCCTAGAATGTGTTTAAAATATTATCTAGCACTATGGCTGTGTTTATTTTCACATAATTGTGCATATCTGTGTAAATTGGCAATATTTGGCAATATTTGGTCTAAAACTGTGTTTACGGTAGTCCTTTGGGTTGAACAGAGGTTATTGCACCTTAATTTTCATATTGGTCAGGACTGTTCACTCTGATGTGTCTTGTACACTCTGATGTCACAAAGGTGGTTCAAGCAGAGCCAATCCCCTGCAGAGATGAGAAGTGCATACCTTATATGGAAGTGCTGCATTTCACTCCTGACAAGCGTTTTTTTTTTTCATTCATTCAACCTTTATTTATACAGGCTAGCCTCGTTGAGTCACGGGGACTCATTTACAAGAGGGACCTGTCTCACTCACACCAAACAACCATCCACTCTCACACTCACACCTAGGGTCAATTTAGAGTCACCAATCAGCCTAACAAGCATGTTTTTTGGTCTGTGGGAGGAAACCGGAGTACCCGGAGGAAACCCACGCATGCACGGGGAGAACATGCAAACTCCACCCAGAAAGGCCCCGGACCGGGATTTGAACCGGCAACCTTCTCGCTGAGAGGCAGCAGCTCTACCAGTTGTGCCACCGTGCTGCCCGGTTTTATTTTTCTTTTCATTTTTTTAGGCCTTTGGTTTTGGATGGAATGGGTGGAATGGATAAATACATCTACATGTTTATTCTTTGTTGTTGCTTGGTGTATGTTGTTGGCTAGAAGTTTAATTTGTTTTAAGTTGTTGCAGGTGGAGGCGTGAACAAAAGCACAACTCTACCTCCACCCCTCCTTGTCTCTCGACACGCCCATTTTCAGGGAGATTTTGGAAGGAGGAGTTACCGATCCACAGGGTGTGGAGTTGCTCTTTAAGAAATCAGGTCTCTCTTGTAAATGAATGCCCGAGGCTCGATGGGATTAACCTGTCTAAATAAAGGTTGAATGAAAAAGACTGACACTAGACATATTTTGGTTAATACATTGACACAAGAGCCAGTTGTCTGAAAGTATGTCTTACATTGCATGAGTATTGGGGACACATTCTTATCAAGCATGCCAACTACGGTATGCTAAAAGAAAATGTCTTCCAGATTTTGTCTTAAGAAAAAAATGTTTCCCAAGTCTCAGTGCAGCCCTTGATTTTTCACAGGGTCTGCTGGGTTTGGGCACCGGTGACCCCCGCGACCCGGAAGGGAAGAAGCAGTAAAGATGAAGGATGGAGTTTATTACTTTATGAATTATTGTCTAGCCTTCGTGACTTTACAACGAGTAGCTTTAAGGTCAAACTCTTGTGCTGTTTATATTATTTTTCTAACTGACAGCATGAATCGTGTTGTATTCACTCGTGAGGGTTTCAGTTCTCATTTCCCACTAATGGCCGCTTTTAAAATTAAGGGTAAACCTAAGAGCTGTTTGGGATGGACAATCAGGAGAGTTCTGATGTTTTGGAATACTCTTGGAATTGGTAACTCTGTGTTGAATATTGGAACTCTACTGGAGTAAACTCAAACTGCACCATTTTTAGGCTCTTTACGTTTGATGTCATGCTTTGCAGTGAAACAGTATCCAGCTCCTGGCAGCAGTAAGGAATCAAATCTGATTTATAGTTTTACATTTTACTCTAAAAACAGCAGCAGGAACTTGTTGTACTCTGAATGACAACAGAGGCGTGAAGGAAAGCCTAACCGGGTCCGTCCGTGGCTCTGGGCACACAGTGTTTCCTCTAAACAATCATTACTAAAGTTGTCAAACCTACAGCCACACTTTTCCCTCTTCGTGACAAAACCCACAGAGGGGCTCGCTACAATCAACAAGTAAAATCCAAACACACAAGAAGAAAGATTTCAAATCAAAAGGTATTAAAAATAAAATCAGTCTTTTTTTTAAAACTTGCACCTGAACAACAGGAAGCGAAGGAACACCGGCAGTCAGAGGTGACGGGCGGCTGCTGCGGTCCTGATGTAAAAACAAACTGCAGCGTGTCTCTGGACCCCGTCGAGACGCCCTCGACACGAAGACGCGCTCCTCTTTGCTCTGAGGGCGGCGACACCTTCGTCTGTCCTTCCTGTCCGAGCTGGGAAAAAAGTTGGAAGAAGCCCCGCCCCTTCTCGTTACCTGTGAGGTGGAGGGGTGTGGCTTCAGAGCCCAGGGTCAAAGTTCAAGGAGCAAATGCAGAAAGTTAAGAAAACACTGAAAGAGGAAGGAGCCGGGGGGACCACCTCCACCTCGCCGGGACATGACCACCCGGGACGCACAGGCAGACGACGAGTGCAAAGCTAACGGTTGTTCTTGGCTGCCTCTTTGGCTGCCAGGATGAGAGGAGTCAGGCTGGAAAGAGGCTTCGCCATCTTCAAAAACTGATGCTGCGAGAGGAAGAGGAGGGACGAACACAGGAGGAAGGAGGAAAAGGTGATGGAGGGGAAAGAAGCAAGGGAGGAGACATCAAGGGAGGGGCGAGGAGAGAGAAATATTTCAGTTCTGTGCCTGATTTCAATGAATTCCACCTCCGGTTTTATAAAACACATAAAAATAAAAACTACGGCTTCTTTTACACACGCACACTCTTTTTTAACAGATATATAAACCATGCGCAAACTCCAGATATTAATATTTTTTGTTGGCTAGATGATATTTGGCTTCATATTTGTTCCTTGGTTGCAGGTTTTGTTTCATTTTCTCCTGTATGGATGGAGTTGAAACACGCTGTGTCGTACCTGCAGCAGCTCTTTAGCGGACCCTCTCTTCTCCACGTCCATCTCCAGACATCGGTTCAGGAAATCTCTAAATGTTGTCGAGAGTTTCTCTGGGTTCTGCAGTTCTGGCGTGCCGTTGGTTGCTATTAGATACAGCGCCTACAACACACAAGGAGGAGGTAAACACAGACTCTGCCTCCATCCAGTGGTCGTTTTATCCCAGTAGATTACTTTGGATTCCGTCATAGTGGTCCCATTTAAGATGGCTGGAGTAAAAAAAAAACAGCAGACTCTAAACAAAGCAGGTTTTTTCTGAATAATGTAGAAGAAAAAGGTCTCAAATGTGCATCAGTGTTTTCCTGTTAAACATTTTCATTTTCTTGACATTTTGTTTCTCCTCCTGGGGCCTCATGTACAAAGACTTGCGTGGATTTCTTACTGAAAAGTGCCGCACGGTCAAATCCAGAAATCTGCCTACGCACAAAAAAATCCAGATGTATCAAACTGTGCATACGCCGGAATCCACGCACATTCCTTTTGTACATCACAATCAACGTGGAATTGAGCGCACATGAGAGAGTGGCCGACTCCGCCTTTGACACGCCTCCATATAAATATGCAAATTCATTTAAATATGCCCTGCACGTTAGGAATGTCGTCTTTGCTCTATTGCAAATCATGTCGAAACGTGGAAAAAAGAGGAACTTCACGGACTGTGAACTGGAGACACTTCTGAGTGACGTAGAGAGGCACAGAAAAAGGTTTTGTTTGGCACGCTCAGCGCACAACAAACCGTCCACTTTTAAATGAAGAGTTGACCAAGCTATTCTAACATGCCTAAATAGGTTAGTGGGTAGCGTGCCTGCCTTTCGTCCCAAAGATCATGAGTTCGAATCCCGCATGGTGCAACGTTTTTTTTTTTATAAATTCATTCCAGATTTAAAGAACACAAGAAAACTATTTAGAATGAACAACATGAAATGAAGGCAAAAGAGGATTTCTTGTGGGTTTTTTTTAAATAGTTTTCTTGTGTTCTTTAAATCTGGAATGAATTAAAAATAAAGACAAACGTTGTTTTCATTTAAATATACCCTGCAACAGAGGAATGTCGTCTTGTCCCATCATGCATCACGTTCTTCAACTGCTAAAACAGCTAAAAATGAACAAAAAACAAGAATTTAAGCTGTGCAGAACTATTCAGTCTTTCTGTTTTTTATATTTTTTGCAGGTTGTATTCTGATTGCGTCCATGTGGATGTAATAATTGTTCATCATGTGTGTTTGGGTGGAAATAATCATTATTACCCCATCATGAACAGTTTCCAGAATCACCTGTAGGTGTCGCCAAAGGAACACAAACCACAGAAACGTGCGTACGCCAAGCCCTGGAGCTGGCGTGAAAATGTACTTGGATGCGCACATATTCACGTTCAGTTCAGTTTTGATACATACGGGGTTTTGCGTGGATAGTGACGTACGCACGGTTTTTGTGCGCACGCACGGTTGATACATGAGGCCCCTGGTCTCCCGTCTGTTCAACACTCACCCTGAGCGGGTTCTCATTCAGGTACGGTGGTTCTCCCTCCACCATCTCGATGGCCATGATGCCCAGGGACCAGATGTCTACTTTGGGGCCGTAGGCTTTCCGGGTCACCACCTCCGGAGCCATCCAGTATGGAGTCCCGACCATGGTGCTGCGCTTGCTCTGCTCCGGAGTGATCTGGGCGCAGAACCCGAAGTCAGCTGGCAGGAAGGAAGAGGACAGAATCAGCTCGTGTTAGTAAAATAACTGCATTAAATCCACCATTTACAAACAATATGTCCGAAAAAGTAGCTAAATGCTAGATAAAAGTAGCAAATTGCTAGTTAAAGCTAGCAAAGCATTAACAAAAAGGCTAAAAGTAGTATGCTGGTGAAGATTCTCAGTCATCCAGGACATGATAAATAAAAAAAACGTTCAAAACAAAAACCATTTGTAAACTTCTTCTGTTACAAATAAAGTCCAGTTGTTTTTGTATTGAGCGTTTTTGAATCTTAAAGTAGTAAAACACTGGCTAAAAATTTAAAGAAACAAAAACTATGTACTGTACAAGTTAAAAATAATAAAAGGCAAACTGAAAGCTAAATGTAGTAAAAAATTATCTTAAAGGAGACCACATATAGGTATTTAAAATTTTTATGTTATGTCTGTGTGCTATCTTGACAATATTAATTCATTTTAATACACAAAATAATTCTTAGATAATTAATTATACCCTTTTTAATTCTGCCATT
>JBBPBX010011174.1:22725-56439 GCA_038048925.1 Garcialebias charrua | reverse complement strand
CCTCTCTTCTCTGTCTGTCATCGCGGCTCTGAGCTCGCAACCCAAGTTATGAACCACACGTCACCATCCAACCACAGACAGGTCTTTTTCATTAAAATTACTGAACCAAGAGGCTGAAGTGACAAAATCTTGGATTTATTAACTCAACAAAAGATAATAAGATACACACGTTTTTATTTTGTAGACCAGATTAGAATATTTAACAAATATGCTTACTGTCATTGTGTTTTAGGTAATGCCATTATGCAGTATTCCAGGTAGAAAAACAAGAAAAGTTTAACTTTTTTTATTATTATTATTATAGGCAATATTTCTTAATTACATTAAGATGTATTATTTGTTGGGTTTGATTCTATTTGTAGATATTCAAATTAATTTACTAGATAGTCCCTCTTCTTTACAGACATTTTGTTGTATTGCTTAGTAGAATTTGAATATCTACAAATAATACCAAAACCAACAAGTAATATAATTTAGAAATGTTGCCTAAAATGCACATTGACAATAAGCATATTTGTATGCTTAACTAAATATTCTTGGGCTACAAATGTTTAAGTTATATATTATATTTTGTTGATTTAATATATCTAAGATTTTGTCACTTCCGCCTCTTGGTTCAGTACTTTGATTTGCAAGACATGCTTTGATTGAATGAAAACAACCTGGCTGTGATTGGCTGTTGATGTGCTTCATTTACATATAACTTGGGTTGAACATGCAGAGACAGAGCCACGAGCAAGCAGAGGGAGATGAGCAAGCGTGTGTGTGATTTGAATGCACATGCTTCAAATTATTGTTCATTTATATTGATATCTGCTGTTAAATCAGTGTTACTCAAGCTGGTGGCACAAATGTAACGACATATTTCACCAGCATTTAATCAATGAAAGAAAATGTTTACCAAGATATTCATATATACATATAACTTATCCCTGTACTATTCACCACACTTAACAACAGATGAGTCAGAATCAGCAGCAGCCCAAACTCCAGTGGAACTCCTCCTCCCTGTCCCTGTGAAAAAGGTGAGCAACACTGTTCATTGACATGTAAGGTAACTGCAGAGCATACATGGCAACCCCTTGGGACATTTACCTGTATAGTGACTGTCAAAAATCTGTAATTGTAATTTTCACCAACAACTCTGTATTGGGGGTGGGGGGCTGTCTGCGGGGGAGATACAGCACAAACCAGGCAGAAAGGAGGTCGGGGAGAGAACTTATTTCTAACGGCAGAACGATTTGTAGAACGATTGGAGCACTATCATCGCGGCCGTGGCGTAGTGGTAAGGGCAGTCGTCTCCCGATCGGAAAGTTGGCGGTTCGACTCCCGGGACCCGCACCATGTGTCGTTGTGTCCTTGGGCAAGACACTTAACCCCGAGTTGCTCCCGGTAGGACTGGAAAGCACCTTGCATGGTAGTCTGCTGCCACCGGTTTATGAATGTGTGTAGCATTCAATATATGTGTAGCACTTTGAGATTTTCAGTAATGAAAAGTGCGTTATAAATTGAATTAATTATTATTAATTATTATTATTATTATAATTATAAATATGCACATATCACAGTTACTTCATTAGACAATAATATTAACAATGACATATAAAGACAGACTGGGTGTAGAGTTGAAGAATGTGTTCATTTAACTTTATTGGGTTGTTTTACATTTGAAACTGAGTTTTTTTTAAAGAAAATTTGTAAAACTGAAAAAAATCCGTGAGGTTGCTTTCTACACCTGTATACCTGCAAAATTAGGGAAAATCCATTTAAATTATGGACAATTTGACATGTATGGCAGAGTCTCTGGGGATTTTCCTCTCTCTTGCGCTTTCTACCATTACACAACAAAACTGAAATACTTATTGCAGGGGGGCCAATTGGATTTTTTTTTCATGGGGCCCAATATTCCTGGCGGCCCCCCTGCATACCTTACTCTATATACACACCTGCCTCCACCCTCATCTGCTCCACTTTGGGCCCTTGAGCAAGGCCCTTAACCCACACCATCTGCTCCCCCGGGAACCCTAGATAACAGCACTCTGCTTCACACAGAGGGCTGTGGTAGCTCGGTGGTCTGTAGTTGTTTCAGGAAAGGCATCCGGCGTAAAATCAATTGCCAAGTCTTCGTGCGACTAGTTCGCTGTGGTGACCCCTAACTAAGGGAGAAGCCGAAAGAAGAAGAAAAAGTGTACCGATATACTGTATATATACATATTTACATACTGTATATATACATACATATTCATATATATATATATATGTATATATGTATATACAGTGTATATGACACATTTTTTAAAATCATTTTGTGTTTGTTTGATTTGTTTCCTTTGTTGTTGTTTTTGATGTGATTCAGTTTTTCCCAGTGTCCCCAGTGCCATCAGTTCACTCGTCCTCAGTTCCTGCTCGTCAACTTTTGCCCCACCCATTCTCACCTTTTTCCAGTTGTCATTATGCCCAGGTGTCTCCCTGAGTCCATCAAGTCCTTCAGCATTCCCCATCTCATTCAGTCTGGCATTGCATGTGTCTTGCCATGTCCAATTCTCCTACCTGTCTCCTCAAGTTAATTTTGTTTTCTTCTTGCTGCCACATCACCCTTTTTGTTTTGTCATAAAAAGTTCAATTTTTTTACTCCAATTCAAGATGGCGGTGACAATAAATCAATCAGTCAACTGAAAAATGACTCCATCCCTGCCCATTTTATATTGAGCTCTGTGTGGTAGTAGCCGAGAGTCCTCTCTTTCACATACTCTGCAAACAGATCACAAGATATTTATTTAAATCTTCGGCTACTATTTGTACTTTCAGGCTTGGATGATTCGTTCATGGACACTTGAACAGATTGAGGAGTCAACCCATCAAGGAGACATATTTTCTCAGCACCACCTTTCATCAGCTGAAAAAAATAAAGCAATCAAGATTCAGGGTCAACAGAAGGAGTCACATGAAACCCCCAGAAGACTTGATGGATGGACCTGGACTTCTACTTGTTCTGCATTGCCAGTGAGGATAAAGGGAAATTGTACTTCAGCCAAATCTGACTAAAAGATGATTTAATTTTATTCTGCCTATACAAGTCAGGTTGGTAACATGTCCAAGGTCATCTGGCATAGTTTTAAATACTCTCATGACTTTTTATTTTTAATATTGAGCAGTTGAAGAATAAGACCATGTTTTTGTTGTACACAGTCAGGTTTGGAGATTTTTAATTTGGCAAGAAAAGGCAGAGGACTTGTTTCAAACTGCAGCTGTTGACTAAAACAAACAAACAAAAAAGGAACAGCAGCACAACCAAAGATAAAAAGTCAGTCAAATGGATTATAACAGATTTTATTACTTTTTTTTATTATTGCAATAAAACGGAACATTGTGTTTTTTGCACTTAGGCACATTTCATTTTGTTCTTTTGAAAATACGTTTGTAAAATGCATGCAATGTCATCAGAGTTAGATGTAAACATATTTATTAAAATGACTGCAACTTATTGCATCTCAGCATAATGGGAACATCATTAGTAGGGAAGCAAAACGCTGATTTTATTCAAAGTGTCTTAAAAGTTTGAGTTTTACTGTTTTTTCTCAGTATCAGTAGTTTTGATATTATTGGATAAAAGTAGCCTTCCGTGAAAAAATGCAAACCTCCTCCCTCTTGGCAAAGAGTTTTAATCAAAGCTGTCACATGATCGCTTAATGCTCGAGACATATGATAGGTTGAGCAAGAGCCTCGTCTACTACCTCACCAACCTTTAGCTCAATATCTGTAAGGTCAGCTGAGTTATTGCCATATTTGTGTTTGCTGAACTGATTAGCTGTGGCAATCGTTTTGAATCAGGTTGACTCTAAAGGTTAGTTGTAGATGTTACTTTATGAGAGTTTCATTCTCATCTGTCCACTCATTTCTGAGCTACTATGCTAACACTAACAGACATACATATTCATTCATTCATTCAACCTTTATTTACACAGGTTAGTCTCATTGAGTCATGAGGACTCCTTTTCAAGAGAGACCTGTTTCAGACAAAACCACAGATGAGGTACGCACAACAATAAACAGCCAAAAAATGCATAAAAATAAAAAGCTAAAAAAATTAGTAATGTAAAACAATAAAATCAAGCTACATTATGAAATGGTAAAATACTAAAAACAGGAACATGGATGCTTTGGTTTTTGCATTGAACTTATCAATTGCTTAAAATCCCTTAGAGAGGTCAGTGTCAACAGCTTCATATCCTTTTGCAAGGTGTTCCAAGAAACAGTACCATGATAGACACTGTCTATTAGACAGAATACAACATCTGCAAGGTGCTAGCGGGAGAATTCATATAAATAATACCACCCTTGCCAGAAGGAGAGTAGCAGCTACAAGGCATTTCATAGCATTCAGAGTTAGACAGAATCTATTTTTGAAAAAGAAACCCAATTTTAATTTCAGTTTCTTTATCAAGTTTTCAACATGAGAGATGTGCATCGACCAAGATTCCCAGGTATTTATAAGAATCGACAAACTCAATAGGGACACCATTCAAAGATAAGATAGGAGGAAGGACTGCTTGTACTGACTTTCTGTTTGAAAACAACATCCCTTCGGGTTTTATCAACATTTAGCACCAGTTTGAGACTGAACAAATCTGACTGGATGATGTCGAATGCAGACTTTAAAAGCTGGAAAACCTTAGCAACTGATTTCGCTCGACAATAAACAACTGTGTCGTCGGCATAGAAATGTATGGATTCATCAGGAATGAGCTGACCTACATTACTTATGTATAGTTTTTAAAGAGAGTGGGTCCTAAGACTGAGCCTTGTGGTACACCATTATTGATGAAGAAGTACCATTTTGTTGAACACATTGCTTTCGGCCAAAGAGATAATTAAAATGAATTGATAGTGTGATCTCTGAAAAGCAATATCTGAGAGCTTATACACACACACACACACACACACACACACACACACACACACGCACACACACACACAAAGGAAAATACATGATCACTTGTCTTTTGATAAACGTAAAACAGTATCCTTGTTTCTGTGTTATGTGGTAAAAGTTACATTTAAATAAAGGTGTGTTTACCTAAACTAACCGTAAAAAACAACCTTCAGTCAGATGTCCTTCCCTCGCCTTCAGGGTCAGTGGTTCTTAATCCTGCGCACAGTTTCATTAATCACCTAAACATGCCCTTCTTCACTTTCCCTTGACACATTTTAATTCAACCAGTGGCGTCATGCATCACAAGCAGATGTACAGCAGAGAGCAGGTCCATGGGCAGAGGCTCAAACTTGAAACAGTACACAGGAAACATAATCATCATTGATGATCAATTTAATATGACATGGTCAGAGACTATGTCACAGAGACTAATTAAATATTAAAGACTGCTTAATCAGACCTGTTCAAGATTGTTTGTTATACTTACATTACTTGTAATATTTTTCTGTCATGGTGGGCCACAGAAAGTATTAAACGACAACAACAGGGTCTGATCTATGGAGCGGTGTCAAATTAAAAGAAAACCCAAACAAATGAGAATGCTTCCCATATAGGATTTACCAGCAGAGCCTGGGATCACTTGTCTTTCTAAAAGAAAAGAGGGTGGCTGAAAATCAATACAAAATTAATCAGTGTGAACATTTTCATCCTGCAGTGAAAGATTTCAGTCCTCTTCCATGACAGAGGCCAATCTGCAGCACAGGCAGAGGTATTTAATGGCTGGCCTAGTTTTAGTATGAAAATTAAATTATATGACATTGCCTCCAAAATCTGACTTAACAACTAATGTCATGACAGCGCTCCTTTCTAATGGTAACAAGACGTGGAAAGAGCAAGATTGATTAGGATACGTGTTGTTACTGCTTGAAACTGTGTCACCTTAATAGTGGCTGTATCTCACTGGGCTGTCACTGGTCGAGTCAAATTCACAAAATCACAAGAAAAACGAGAATTTTTATTAAAAATCACTATAAATCTGTACTTTTGTTTATGCATGTATGCAACTACAAACTGAATAATTCCTGCAAATGACATGCAAACTTTTTTGTCAAAAAATTTGTCACATTGTTTCTTAAATGTCTCAATTTTATCATAATTTATTCTCTCTTTTGTGGGTCTCTAACTAGTTGCAATTTGGTTTCACAGGTTGCTAACCCCTCCCAAAGTTGTCTCCTGTTTCTTGCACTTTTTGAGTCCCGGAAACTAAATTAGGAATTCAACAAAGTTGAGTCAGGTCCTCTGGACGGTTTCTTTGTGTTGAAACATTTCATCTTTCATCCAAAGGACTTCATTAGTCGGAGGAGCCACAACAAACTCAGTCCCATACGTAGCACACTCGCATCGTGGGCCAACCAGTTTGATGGTGTAAAGATGGTTTCTGGAGTCCGCCCTCTTTCCTGTCTACTCCTCTGAGGCAGCCATGGCTAAAGTGGTCCAGAGGACCTGACTTTGTTGGATTTTTTACCTGGATTATTGAGCATGAACTTTGATAAATTAGGAATTGTTATAGACAAGTTGTAGACAGCTGCTGTGAATCTGAATGGGACATGACTGTGATGCTCCATGACTCAAGCGAGAACATTGAAAAATCTTACCAAGATTTTGAGACATTTTGGAAACTCCCTCATGGTCACAATTTGTCGCAAACAGTTGCAACACGGTGAGATATTTTGGCCATTGCATTTCATCCCCTTCATGTTCTTTTTAGCCTTACCCTTTTTAGCCTTACCTAGCACTTTGAGATGTTTATTAATGAAAAGTGCGGTATAAATTGAATTCATTATTATTATTATTATTACCCCATGTTTTCCAGGTTTACACCAAGAGGAAAGGAGGTTTTTGGGAGACACATAATAATGAGGAGGAGGAGCTGCTCCAAGTGGCTGGGGAGAGGGAAGTCTGGGCCTCCCTACTTAGGCTGCTACCCCCGCGACCCGACCCCGATAAGCAAAAGAAAATAAATGTCACATTTTTGTCATCTGTGTATGTTTCCCATACAAGACGAAATTCGTCTCTGCATTTAACCCAACCACCACCAGGTGGTGCAGTGGGCAGCCATAGAAAGCGCCCGGGGAGCTGGAGAAATAGATGTGCACTCATAGACACCCCAAGGTGTGTAGTGGCCGGGGTTCGAACCTGGGTCCTTCGGGTCCCAAGTCGGCAGTCCTGCCTCTACACCATCTTGGCCCCTAATGGATGGATGGATGGACATAATAATGAAAGGGTTACCGTATTTTCCAGAATATAGGTTGCGGCTTTTTGCCTAATTTGCATGCCCTGCGACCTATAGAGAGGTGAGACCTATTTATGGATTTTTCTCCCATATTTTTAGACCAATTTTTGGCTCAGATGTGACCGTTTTTCATTTTGGCAGAAAATGGTGCAGTACCACTTTTGTCCGCTAGGGGACACTTCCAGAGAGTCCACCGACCGTTTCCAGCTCATGTGTCCGAAAAAAAGCCTCCTCTGCTCGGACTGACTCTGTCGCTGCCCGGCCTCCTGCTCTGGAGGTAACTACTGTTAGCTCTGTGTTTGTTAGCTGTTTGTTAGCAAGATAAGTCAAGAACCACATGGCAGATTTTTATGAAACTTACAGAATGTAATCACTGTATGGACATTTACAAGTGACTAGCTTTATGCGATGTTTGAGATTTAAAAGAAACAATGATATTTTAGCTTCGTTGTTAGCGGTTAGCTACCGTAAACAGATACCTAGATAAATAGCTCATAAACCACTCGGTGGATATTTTTTCTGCTCACAGAGTGTAATTATATGGCTTTAATTTACAAACTGTTGCCCTGTATGAAACATTTGAGATAAAATTCGATTTTTTTATTCGTTGTTTTAGACGGAATCGTCTCGTGTTAGCTTTAATTTTATTTCTGTTTATAATGTTATAACTTCACATCTGCCTTCAACACCATGATCCCCCAAACTCTGATAGACAAACTATCCACACTTGGACTAAGCCCCTCTATTTGTAACTGGGTCTTAGACTTCTTAACAGACAGACCACAGTCCGTGAAGATCCACAACTTCTCCTCCTCCACCATCACCCTCAGCACTGGCTCTCCTCAGGGATGTGTGCTGAGCCCTCTTCTGTTCACTCTGCTCACATATGATTGTACAGCCACACATCCAGGCTGTCATATTGTTAAGTTTGCAGATGATACAGCTGTGGTGGGATGCATCACAGATAATGATGAATCCAGCTACAGACAGGAGGTGGAACATCTGGAGAGCTGGTGCAAAGAGAACAACCTTCACATGAATGTGAAGAAGACGAAGGAGATGATTGTGGACTTCAGAAGGAACAAACACACCCACACCCCACTGTATATAGGTGGATCTGCGGTGGAGGTGGTCTCCAGCTACAAATACCTGGGTGTACACATGAATGATAACCTCAGCTGGAGCAACAACACCACCAGCCTGATCAAGAAAGGTCATCAGAGACTCTACTTCCTCAGACGGCTGAGACGAGCCGGTCTGAGAAGCCCAGTCCTCACCTCGTTCTACAGGTGTGCAGTGGAGAGCGTCCTGTGCTCCAGCATCAACGTGTGGCATGGAGGCTGCACAGTTGCAGAGAGAAAAGCTCTGCAGAGAGTGGTGAAGGCTGCACAGAAGTCTGTGGGAGTCAGTCTCCCCACCATCACAGACATTTACACCTCCAGATGCAGAAAAAGAGCCACCTGCATCATGAAA
The DNA here is from genome assembly GCA_038048925.1 of Garcialebias charrua. Classification (NCBI taxonomy): domain Eukaryota; kingdom Metazoa; phylum Chordata; class Actinopteri; order Cyprinodontiformes; family Rivulidae; genus Garcialebias; species Garcialebias charrua. Next base: position 47,740 of record JBBPBX010011174.1, on the reverse strand, counting down.
GACCTCACTCACCCAGCACACTCACTCTTTGCACCACTCCCCTCGGGACGGAGGTTGAGGAGCATCAAATGTAGAACCACTAGACTGAGAAACAGCTTCTACCCTGAGGCTGTCAGACTCATGAATAAATAAATAATAAGAATAAACACTGCAAAATGTCACATCATACTGATACTGATCTGTTTCTTGTTGCTGCGTTCATCTGTGACCATCTGCTCATGTTCGTGCTGCTGTTTATAATGATGTTTTTCTACTACATTAGGGCTTAGTGTATTACTAGCTGATGTCTCTCTTAGTTAATCCTAGATGTTATTATTGTTTTTCTCTTGCATTTGTTGTTGGATGTAACTGGGACCCTGTGTACATAATCTCGTTTTCAACACATGTACTACATGCGGTGCAAATGACAATAAATTCTCTCTGACTCTGACTCTGACTCTGACTTATAAATAGCTATTAAACCACTCGGCGGATATTTTTTCTGCTTACAGAGTGTAATTATATGGGTTTAATTTACAAACTTTTGCCCTGTATGAAACATTTGAGATAAAATTCGATTTTTTTATTCGTTTTTTAGAGACGGAATTGTCTCGTGTTAGCTTCCATTTTATTTCCGTGTATATTTTAGCAAATAGCTAATAAACCACTCGGCTAATAAACCACTAACCCTTGTGCTATAATGTCAGCTATAATTTTTAGCAAACAAATAATTGTTTTTACCGTGTTAATCTTCTTACAAGCCTTGCTGTGCACTCCTGTGGCAGACATTTGCAACAGAGCTAAACACTCGGTCCATATTTCCGGGTTGTCTCAGCGGTGACGCGTCACGTCAGCGGTGGATGACGCGTTACGTCGGTGGTGACGTAGGTGCAACCTATATTTAGGTGCGACCTGTTTATGGATTTTTCCAATTTTTTGCCAATAATTGGACAAAACGGCCTATATTCCAGTGCGACCTATATTCCGGAAAATACGGTACTGATTTGCAAAAAAACTATTGTAATGTTCAATTCAATGTACCGTATTCAGAAGTTATTACATTTAGTATCATTATCATTTATCTTTACATGCATAAAAACTAGAAATAGCATGCTAATGTCTTAGTGTAATGTCACAATTAGCTTATTCTGATGCTAGTTTTTTTTTTTTTTTTGCTAAATGTATTGCAGTGTTGAGAACTAGTTTTACACATTCTGTTTGGGAATATTGGTATTCAACCTTCTGACATCTTGAAGAAGTATCACATTCATTCAACTTTTATTTAGGCAGGTTAATCCCAGTGAGCCTCGAGGACTCATTTACAAGAGAGACGTGGCTACAAACAAAGAATGATGACAACAGCAACAGTAGATTTTCCTTGGACAACATGTCGCATAGGAATACTTTAATATTTTTTGTGACTTTGAACTATGAGCAAAACAAGAGGTAGGGTAAAGCTGGAGAAAGAGATTTGTGCCTACATAAAAAAAAAACTTTAAAAAGATCCATCCATTATCTTCCACTTGTTCTGAAGTCAGGTCGTGGAGGCAGCAGCTGGAGCGAGGAGGCCCAGACATCTCTTTCTACAGCCACCTCTTCTGAGAGGATTCCAAAGCGTTCCCATGCCAACTGAGAGACATAAATAGTCTCTCCAGCCTGTCCTGGGTCTCCTCCCAGTCGGATATATGCCCAAAGCACCTCCGTAGGGAGGTGCCCAGGAAGCATCCTTACCAGCTTCTGGCTCCTCTCGATGTGAAGTAGCAGCGGTTCTACCCTGTGTCTTTCCTAGATAATTGAACCTCTCACCCTGTCTCCAAGGGAGAGTCCAGCTACCCTGCAGAGGAAACTCATTTCAACCATTATATCCACAATCTCATTCTTTCAGTCACCACCCAGAGTTCATGACCATAGGTGAGGGTAGGAATGTAGACTGACCAGTAAACAGAGAGCTTTGTCTTACATCTCAGCTGCCTCTTCAACACAGCGGACCGGGACAGGGTCCACAATACTGCAGACACTGCAACAATCCATCTGTCAATCTCACGCTCCATTCTTCCCTCACTAGTGAACAAAACCACAAGATACTTAAACTCCTCCACTTTAAGCAGAACCTCAGCCTTAAGTTGAAGAGAGCAATCCATCGTTTACTGACTGAGGACCATAAAGAGGACAGATAAGCTAAAACCATAGCAGTAAAATCCCCCAGAAGTTGGTCTTACTGCAAATAAATAAATTAATAATAATAAATAAATAAAAAGAAATGACTATGGCCTGATTTTCATATCAAAGCTGGTTGTCAAACAGCTTCAGTAAACCAATAGACCTCAACCATTTCTAATATTTATAACAAAACGGGGGGAGTGATTTTACTCCAATTTTTGATAATCAAATGTCAAAAAAAGCTCTCATATAAACAAGTAAAGTGGTTGCCAAAATCATCTGAATAAAGTACTGCATCCCATAAAGCATTTTACTATACACAGTGATGCTTTGTGATTTAAATACATTTTTGAATTGTATGTCAAATCTATACTCTGTTTATTTCACAAGTAAAGAAAAACTGAAAGTTATGCACCATAACTCATGTTCCCTGAAGGAAGGGAACGAGGTGCAACATAAATGCTATGGGAAATTGCACTCCGCGCGATTACCTGAAGGAATACAATCATGCCTTTATGGCAGGGGCGTCAGCGTTGCGCCAGAGGCCCCACCCTCTGGGTACTTAAGCTGCTGACGCCCATCCATCAATCTCCAAAATACACTTCACCGAGCTTTCAGCATTGAAAGGGCCAGGTATGTTGCACCTCGTTCCCTTCCTTCAGGGAACATGAGTTATGGTGCATAACTTTCAGTTCCCTTATCAGTCATGTCACTCGGTGCAACATAAATGCTATGGGAACGTAATTCAATCACGCCCTTGAAATGCTCAGTAAAATGCATGCTAGTGTGAACGTCCGCCTTTATTCAGCAGGCATCCCAAGGCTGCTTTCTACTGTGTGTTAGAAAGGACAGCCTGAGTGACATCACACGCAGTAACATCCAAACTGTAATGCTTTGCAAACGTGTTCATTGAGCTCCAGTTCGCAGCAGCACAGATGTCTGCAACTGGTACACCCTTGAACAGTGACCACGAGGTGGCCAAGCCCCGAGTGGAGTGGGCACGCACTCCAGAGGGCACCTGTTGACCTTTGCTACTGTACGCCCTTTTTATGGCCTCAGTCAAGGCGCTGCTTTGATAGGGCCTTTCCTGTAGCTGGTGCAGCAAAGTACACAAACAGTTGATTTGTTTTTCTCCATTCGGCTGTTCTCTGCATGTAAGTGCTTAAAGCTCTCATGGGGCAGAGTGCCTTCAGCCTTTCCTGTTCCTGAGTGAGGACAGGAGCAGGTGGAAAAGAAGAGAGATCAAAGTCCAGACTTCTGGGGTTTAAAGTCAAAATGTTGGGGATACAGTATATGCAGGATTAGGCCTTAGGGTGAACTTTGACCCGTCAGGGGCAAACCTGGTACACATTGGATGTACGGACAAAGCATGGAGGTCACCCACACGTTTCGCCGAGCAAAGAGCCAGGAGAAGAGCGGTCTTATAAGATAATAAATCTATCTTAATCTCGCTCAGTGGTTTGAATGGGGGGTCACAGAGAGCCCCCAAGACCATACTAAGATCCCATCCAAGGGTCAAGATCCTGCTGGGGCTCTCTTCCTTAGCACGCCCTTCATAAATCTTATTATGAGTGGTTGCGCGCCAGGCGTCCTGCTCCCCCAGCCCTCGTGACAAGCTGAAATTGCTGATAAGAACACCTTGATCCTGTATTGAATGCCTTTTTTGATTTCATCATGTCCTGGACGACTGAGAATCTTCATCAGCATAAGAACACCTTAATCGTTGAGAAAGAGCGACCTTTCTCCAAGAGGTCCTGAAGAAAGGTGAGGAGCTGGGCCAAGTCACATGAATAAGAAATAATATTTCTTTCTGTGCACCAAGCTTCAAAAATATGCCATTTCCGGGCATAGAGAGACTGTATTGACACAGCTTGTGCGTTTTGAATGGTTTTTACCACGTTCTCGGGCAGACCTGAGGCCACCAGTTTGTTCTTCTCCGCCACCAAGCTAAAATTAGCCACAGTTCTCAGCCTAAACGGCGAGACTGTTCCTTCTGGTGACGTGAGGGTCCCTGGAGAGGAGCAGGTGGTGGAACCAGCTCTCCCTCAAAAACCCTGATTTCTGTGGTCCTTTGAAGGCCAACCACATTAGGGAGAGGGCCTTCCTGCAGATGTACTGCCATACTACTCTGATCGAGAGTGTTTGGAGGCAGAGGCAATCTGCTGTCATTATTAGACAAAAGCTGAACAGAATGTCTGTTTTTCCTCTTTTTGTTAGGGGTCATGGATCGGAGGGGTTGCAAGTTTTGTAAACGAGCAGATCTCCTGACTCCAACCCGTTTCCTGGTTGGGTCAGCACAGTGAATGCGGTCACATGCTGCAGGATCACTGTTTGAGCATGGCGTGTCACCCATTGAGGATAAGGGGACAGCTTCAGCATGAGAATGTGGAGATGGTCCTTTGTGTTGAGCGGACTTTAGATTGGTTGGTGACAGAGAGTTCAGTCCTCTTTGATTAAAGGGGACCACATATAGCTTTTTAAAATTTTTATGGTATGTCTTTGCAGTTACCAGACAGTGTTTATTCAATTTAATACACAAAATAATTCTTAGATAATCAATTATACCCTTTTTAATTCTGCCATTTTTAACTTTCGTTTTGAACGACCGGTTTATGATGAGGAGGTCTTGTGGCACGCCCTTCAAAGATCTGCTCACATTAACTCCGCCCTCCAAAGGCAGACGAGGAAGTTAGTTCACGTTATTGCACGTTTCTCCCTCTGACTCTCCCTCCTTCTCCCTGTGCGCGCAGCTTGGAGGGAGCAAAGCACACACACACACACACACACACACACACGCACGCACAGCGGGGGCTTTTTTATCTGAGTCCCTCCGAGGAGCACGTGCGGGCCGGCACACACACACACACACACTCACAGCGGGCTTTCTTTTTATCAACACTACCTGACGCTCTGATGGAATTAAATAGGAGCTCAAGTGATCTTGGCTGAACCTGTATGTGAGGACACACAAACACGCGCACACACGGGATTGTAAATGGTTGCGGTCCTGCTAATGACACATAAACCAACACACACACACAGAAACATGCGCATCTGTTCCCATCTGAAAACTATCAATTTTAAATCCATAATCTGGGCCAGGAGGGTCAGAGAGTTAGCTGGCTAGACTCTGTGACATTTTTAGCCATGAAATCAGGAAAAACAACCGTCAACTCTTTTAAACTGGAGTGGGTTGAGCCTAACCAGGGGTTGCTAGGTGACGGGGCTGGACTCAGGTTGGTGTGGGTTGTCCTCGCGCCTGTGACGTCACAGGCGCGATGATTTCAAACCGAAACCTATCTTATCACAATTAAATAAATCTACTTAGAGTAAATAAACCACTGGGTGCATTTTTTTGGCCTTTGGACTGTTTTTTTTATGAAGTAAATACCCAAAGTTGAGTAAAAAAAACATTAAAAAGTGAATTTTGAATCTGTGGTCCCCTTTAAAGGAAAGAGGAGTCTGGTTTAGCCCTGGTGCTATTTCTGTTCTGCACTGAGTGTTTACACATGCTGCAGTTTCATCACAACAGCCTTTGTGAACGTGTGATACTGGTGTTGGCTTGCGGGCTTCTGCCGTGGCCCCCCGTCCCTTACTGGCATTCGATGAATAGGTGGCCAGGAAGTTGGGTTGTCAGATTCTGTCGGCGCGCACCCCTGGATCGCGGACGTGTCATGAGTTTGTTTGATTTGTGTATTGCCGGCCCCGTGGTCTACAACGGAGCGGGGGCTGGAGCACATGACCCCCCTCACCTGTCTCTGTGAGGAGTGACGGGCCTGCTTGCAGGCGCCTCTGTGCCTGTCTGTTGCAGACAGAACAGAGGCACCCTGCTGGGGTTTATCAATTAGGCTAACACCCCGTGAGCCGTGAGGGAGGGGGGGATGATGGCCCCGCCCTTTATATCAGCTGGAAGAACAGAGGGGACCGTTCTGCTGATGTTACTGTGTTTGTTGTTGTTTTTTTTTGAGTCAAGAAAACAGAGAGGGGCTGTTTTTTTAGCTTTATTCGTGCTTATGTGTAATGACATATTTGACTTTATGTCACTCAGCAGAAAGAACATGATTTGTGTCTAAAACGAAGTCACCAGCTTTTTGTACCATGCTACAAACAAAGTCTGGACGTGAAAAGATCATTTCCCGTACCGCGTGGGCGGGTGATCGTGTAAAGTCAAGAAGCGGGCCTGGTTCATCAGGCACGCTTCTGCCTGGTGTCCCGGTTCGCCAAGGAAGCTCTGTCTCGGACCGCCTGGCGGGGAACAAATCTGTTTTTACTCCAGGCATGTTCGGTCCGGGGTGGGCTCGGTGGTGGTCTCTGCCGTTGCTTGGCCTCGTATGCCGGCCGCTTTTGCGGTGGGGCACGTGTGGCTGAGTGGTGTCGAGGCTGCGGTGCTTTGCTCCCAGCTGACTCCTTGGGGGGTGCGAAGGCTCTCCTGGGGATGCCCACCCGGAGAGCTTCAGCCTGTTTGCACCTCTGGTCCAGCCTGGTCTGAATTCAATCCAGCGCTTTTCCAAAAAGCCCCGTCGGTTCTATCGAATGGTGGAAAAAAGAAATTATCTGTCACTCCGGGAGGTCAGTTAGGGTCATCCACAGATGGCGTATTGCGATGACCACCTCAGCCATTCCTCTGCCTTGTGCAACAGCTGCTGTCCCCATCATGCGGAGCACAAAGTCTGTTGCCCTGCGGGCTTCATCCAGCAGCTCGGCGGCAGCTTGCTTGTCTGTTGTTACCTAGAGCTCCATAGTTTTTCAGCCAGGTACGCTTGCATCATTGCGGACGCATTCATTGCACGCGCTGCGAGGCCCTGAGCTCTGTAGCATTTCTCAAGCAGAGAAGCCGAGGCTCGACAGGCTTTTCTGGGGAGAGTTGGTTTTGTCCCAGATGACTTAGGAGCCAGATGAGACGCCAGCGTGTCCTCAATTTGAGGTACATTGGCTATTTCCACTTCATCCATCCCATCCATGTCGAGAAACTGCGAGAGTGGCAGTAGCATGGGAGCTCTGGGCTGAGACCAGGTGCGAGTCAGTTCTGTGAGGAAGTCCGGAAAGACGGGCATCCTTTGCCTCGTGGCGGCCTACTGCTCTGAATAAAAATAATTTCCTGCCAACCTCGTGACTTGTTGACGAGGTGGAGGCTCCGGCCATGGGATCCGCAGTGCGTCTGTTGCTCTGTGACACAAGTCGAACAGAGCAGGGATAGAAAAGTCAGTCTCCGGGAGCACAGGCACTGGGGTACGGGAGAGGTCTTCTCCCTGTTCCTCGTATTCGACGTCGGCGTCATCCGCAGAAAATTCACCTGAGGCTGAAATTGAGATCTCGTCCTCGTTCATCATGCCTCGAGTGTCAAATTCGACTGTTAAGTCCACCATGGGGGCCAGCACATCTGGGCTGTCGCCCCATTCGACTCGGGTGCCGTCATCCAGAGCCATGCTCTCGAGCTCCAGCGTGGGAGTCAAAGGCTCAGTAGTGTCCGGGTCTGCTGGCGCCGTAGCAACCCCCATGGCCTTGGTGACGAAGTCCGCCCGGTGCCTCCTCACCGTCTCCAGCATCTGGCTGCATTGTGGGCAAGACTCGGGTGCGTCCAGCGCTATCTTCGCGTGCAGCATCCCCAAGCAGACGGGACAGGCCTCGTGGGTGTCCGTCGCTGAGAGGGAAAAACCGCATCTGCTAGGGCAGGCACGCAAGGTTGGGCTCGCCGTCCTGCTGGTCTTTTTTGGAAGTCTTGTCTTTCGCTTTCCTTTCTCCGGAGGCATGTCCGAGATAAGACGAGCGAGTCCTTCCAAGATCTTTTTTCCTTTTATTTGAGACGTCTCCTCCATCGCATCGCTTTCGCTGGCTAGCCTGCTACGAATTAGCAGAGTTAGCCGTGTGACGCAGTTAGCGCCGTCGAGCGAAGCAGTCTGCGGAAAGAGGAGAAGAAAAAACTTTGGGGTTAAGGAAAAATGTGCCGGACTAGCTTTCGCTAGCCCAGCAGTACGCAGGAATAATTCTCTGTACGCCCTGTGTAGGGAGCAAGCTCACCTCTGGTCGAGCGATGAAGCAACAGAGAAGTCCCGCGAAGAGAGAGAGTTCAGGTTTAAGCGAGGTGAAGGGCAATAAGAGATCGATGGATGGGCGTCAGCGGCTTAAGTACCCAGAGGGCGGGGCCTCTGGCGCGACGCTGACGCCCCTGCCGTAAAGGCGTGATTGTATTCCTTCAGGTAATCGCGCGGAGTGCAATTTCCCATAGCATTTATTTTGCACCGAGTGACATGACTGATAAGGGAACCAGAGCAACAAATTATAGTGATACAAAAAACCTGAGAGCCTAACTTTCTTTTAAAACCCATATCCATGTGGAGCAAATCCTAATGCCTATCAAACAATGAATTGACTGTTTTTACTCATTATAGACAGCAAATTGTTGCAATTTCTCTTCTTCAACAAAAAGTCACACATTTAACCACATTACTGTTTAAAATTCAGTGCAGTTCAATTCATGTGAGAGTGCAGAGACGAAACGTTATGAAAAACAAACACAGCAACAGAATGAATGACTGGAATGGGATCGTTAGTCTTTATCCAGTGAACGCATTGATTGGTCTGGGCTTTCAATGCTCCAGGCCCCAATTTCAATTGAGACATGCTTGAATAAAAAATAAATAAATTAGCTTTCCTCAAAAGGAAAACAAACAAACATTGCTCTCTGTCTTGCATGTTATCTTTTAACAAATGTGTTTAGCTGGATAATCGTACATGCATCAGGACATTTAAGAAAGATAGCCACCAATGTATGGGTTGAAGATCAGTCACAGCTACAACCAGACCAAATCTTAGCTCTTTTTTTTTTTAAACGTACTGAGTTATAGCCATCTTTGTCTTTATGAATCTTCATCATACACCAAAGTTAATCATGGAGTTCCTCAAGGTTCACTGCTTGGACCAATACTCTTTACCTGATTATATAAGGTAATGTTATTAAACATCATGAGATACATTTTCATTGTTATGCTGATGATGCACAGTTCAAAATATACATCTTTTATCATTTAAATATGTCTATTTTTGCAAACAAAATGATAAATCAATTTAATTTTGCTTTAAAAGTGATTTTAAACTTTGTGCCGTGTTTATTCACGGGAAATCCGATTACACGCGAATGCAACATCTGTGACATAAAATCGGGCAGAGGGCTACGTCTCTTTAATAGCGGACAATTTATAACCCGACAAATTTAGAAATCTAAGTTAAGATTTGAGCTATTTTTCTTCAGTTTGGGAAGCAGAAAGTTAGATGAACAAGAAACAGCAGGTTCTAATTTAGGTCTGCACCCTTATTTAATTGAGTCTTACCTTTCCAGGAAGCGAGGGATCTCCGAGGGGGGGCAGCTTTGTTTATTCCATACTTGACGAAGTATTTCGTCTTTTGGGAAAGTGAAAAGGCTCACTTGTTCACTGATGATATTAGAACACCCAAATGCGACACAACGTAACGGCATTTTTCAAGTAAAAAATAAAAAAACGCGATCTGCAGGGGAGCAGCAGACACACGCACACTGAGAAGCCCAGGGCTCTGCCTGTTTTTACGTCACAGATGTTGCATTCGCGTGTAATCGGATTTCCCGTGATTAAACATGGGGCGAAGTTTAAAATAACTTTTAAAGCAAAATTAAATTGATTCATCATTTTGTTTGCAAAAACGGACATATTTAAATGATAAAAGACATGTATTTTGAGCAATTTTATGCATAGTAAGAAAATCGTGTCAGTGAGACTTTAAACTACATGCAATCTTAAATACATAAAAGCCTGGATGACCCTAAATTTTCTGCTTTTGAATACAAACAAGACTGAGGTTTTAGTTTGTTGACCAAAGCGTCTTAGGAATGAATTTTTCAGTCTTTCACCCTCCTTGGATGGCATTAATCTGGCCTCCAGTTTTAATGTTAAAAATCTTGGTGTTGTTTTTGATCAGACATGTCTTTTATCCCCCACATTAAAAACTTTACTAGAACCTCCACCTGCGTAATATCTCTAAAATGAGAAACATCTGTATTTATCTCAAATGATAGAACGTGCAGCTGAACACAACGTATAAAAAACATTTTTAAATTGGACCTCTTTTTTCCACAGTTCTGTTAATCTTAACATTCAATGAAAAAGATGAAAATGCTGACATTTCCACAGCACAACACGAAGTTAGCTAAAGTCAACTATCTCACAGCAAAAGAAAAGTGCTACCTACCGATCTTTGTGAAGCTTCAAATGCCGGACAAAGTTGGACGTCGTGGAATCTCCATCAGATATTTTCTTATTGCATGTTTTACAAGTTGCAGTTCGTTTTTTATTTGAATGTTCATAACCTATGTACCCAAAAGAAATTACTTGTGGAAGCATATTGGAGTGCTTTTTCGTCTTTAGTTCCCTCAGCCCTGTAGCCTTGCCTTGTTTTTTTCAAATGTCTAAATCCTTTTAATTTAATTGGTTGTGCTGCAGCTACGCACACACATACATACGGAGTGTGGAAAAACAGATGCCCGGTCTGCGCCTGACTGTTAATACGGAATGAGTGAAATTAGATAATGGGGCCACTTTATAACATGTTTTAAATTTTTGACGACTAAAATATCAATCTTTTCAAGTAAACAGCTTCAAGTCAAGTCCCAAGTCAATGGCGTGCAAGTCAAAGTCAAGTCCGAGTCTTTCAGCATTTTTTCAAGTCAAGTCTCAAGTCGTGATTTTAATGACTCGAGTCTGACTCAAGTCCAAGTCATGTGACTCGAGTCCCCACCTCTGCTCCGTACCCACGAAGTAGCTCTCAGTTTCAAAAAGGTTGGTGACCCCTGAACTGGACTTTATTTGTAACAGAGGACGTTTCGCTTCTCATCCGAGGAGCTTTCTCGATTCAAAGAGCAGAGTGTGTGAGTAAGGTTTTAAAGGCTGAGGCCTTGTACACATGTAGCCAGATATCAGTAAAACCGAGTAGTTTATCATGCGGTTTGGCCTTTCATCCACACGTGAACTCCGGTTGATGCAACTATAAACGAATAAGAACAAAAACTCCTAACAAAGTGGAGATTTGAGAATTCTCCGCTTTCGGGTTTGCAAGTGGACTTTCAGAACCGGAGATTTGCGTATTTCTGCGACAGCTGGTGCAGCGCTGACGTCACATAATGCTCTAAAAAAATAGTGCTAAAATGTCAACATACCTGCTCTGACATGGTTCCCAGTTGACATTTTCTTGCGTTTTATTAACTTTGTACTCCAACATGGTATTTAATAGTAGTTCAATCTCGCGGTCTGTCCACACAAACGAACCCCCAGGCGCCATGATTCAATAATAACAGGAAGTTGTGGTTGCTAAGGGTTGCGATTGGCTGATATTCGTTTCACCTTTGCACTACACTGCCACCTATGGGTTGGGCATATTCTTTACAACGCTCTGTGGTGAAAATCAACGGGTACATGTAGACAATCATTTTCTATATCCGAACATGTATGTACGGAGATATTTTTTTTGCGCAGATATTCGTTTTTCAAACACCTGGCTACGTGTGTACAAGGCCTGAGATAAGATACAACATACCTATGTAAATTGACAAATCACACCTCACACCTTAACAGTAAAGGTTTCTCTTAAGGTCTTTGTTAGTCTAATTCACAGACGAGGCTCCTCTGTTCCCATCAGGTGTGAAAATCGTCTGGGAATCAGTCCTAAAGCTCAAATCCAGCTACTTCTCTGACATCATCAGTTCCAGTGTTGGCAATTCAAAGACATTGTTCTCTCTCCTTCACCGTTCTGTCTTATCTCTCAACTCTACCCTCTCACGTGGTTTCCACAGAATTTTGCAACTCCCTGATGTCATATTTCAATGAAAAGATCATTTCAAATCATAAACACCTTGGACCAAATACTGCCCCCAGCATCTACTGTATGTTGAACTCCCCCCTCCCTTTCTCTGTCTTCTCCCTCCCCTCTGCTGATGACATTGCTGACATTATCAGCAAGTCTATGTCCTCATCCTGTCAATTTGATCCATTTCCCACAGTTCTTGTTAAATCCTGTCTCCCGTCTCTGCTCCCTATCATCACTAATATCATCCACTCCTCCATAACCTCTGGCATTGTTCCCACAGCCTTCAAATCTGCTGCCATCACCCCCATCATCAAGAAACCAGGTCTTGACTTTACCAACTTCAGTAATCTTCGTCCGATCTCCAATCTGCCCTTTATTTCCAAGGTTCTTGAAAAAGTTGTTTCTAGTCAACTTCACTCACACCTGTCCAACAATAATATTTATGAAGAGTTTCAATCAGGTTTTCGCCCCCACCATAGCACCGAAACAGCTCTAATAAAAATTACTAACGACCTTCTTCTTGCTGCGGACTCTGGTCTTCTGTCCATCTTCATTCTTCTTAAGGTCTGCCTTCGACACCATCTGTTATTCTATCCTCCTCAACAGACTAACCTCCATTGGCATCTCAGTCGTTAGACTGGTTCAACTCTTGTCAACTCTTGTCTCTCCAACCGCACTCAATTCATTCAGATTAAATCCTTCCGTTCCCAGTCCTCCCCCGTCTCCACGGGCATCCCCCAAGGCTCTGTCCTTGGACCCCTCCTCTTCATCATTTACCTCCTACCTCTAGGTCACATCTTCCGGAAATACGGCATAGTCATTTCCACTGCTATGCTGATGACACAGTCATGAAAGTTATTAAAAGTTGATAAATCAATTTTGGGAAAATTAAGGGTCTTGAAAAGTATTAAAAAGTCTTGAAAGCGATTTGATGAGGTATTATTTTTTTGCTGTTATTCTAGCTTTAAATAATTTGACAGCAAAAAGTATGTATGACTAATATTTGTTTTCCTCACCGCGGAGGATTCGGAAACCGCTTCGCACAAATTTAGGGTGTCAGGTTACAACAGCCTTTACGGCTAGGCCTATCTTGTGCACATGCACGGCTGCTTTATCTCCAAGTTGAGCTTGTGTGTTTGAGTAAGTTGCCGCGAGACCGTGAGAACAAAGTCAAAGTCAACTTTATTGTCAGAACTGCAATATGTACAGGACATACACAGGATTGAAATTGCGTTTCTCTCAGTCCCTCGGTGCAACAGTAACCATTNACCTCAGGGCCACCCGACAGTTTGAGGCATGGTTTCCTTTGAAATTTTTGACTAATAATTACAGCATTTTTTTTTATTTATTGTCAAAGTTCACACTAGATGCTACTGTCAATATTTCTTTTACTTTCCTGTGAGCGATAAAATGACCTCAGAACAGTACAATTAAATTTGTTCCATTTTATTTTATGTTGTAAAAGTCTAAAAGCTAAAAAGAAGAACGACTTAAACAACCCAGAATTCCACTTTTCGACTGTGTCAAAATGACTCCAACTGCTTTTAGAGATTTTAAAAAATCTGAGCTGGGTTTAATCTTCAGTGTTTACCAAATCTTGCTCCAGTCGTGGTGAAGAAGGCGTTGAACAAAGCTCTGGGTTTACTGGTCTGTCTACGTTGCAGCCCTCACTTACTGTCATGAGATGTGGATCATGACCAAAAGAATGAGATTTTGGATGCAACTTTTGATTCCTTAAAAACAAATGATGTTATAATGCAAGGTGGCCATGCTCATTTAACTTGTCCCTGTTCACCTTTTTGTGAATGAGTATGCCTAATTGATGTGTCCTCCCTTTTCCGTCGTGATTCTCTGAAGGGACTTTAACAGGAGCAAGCTCCACCTGCTAGAGGAGTGAGAAACAGAAGCCGTTTTTGCACTGCACAGCCCTCCCCGGCCCAGCCCGGTCCGACCCAGCTTCTAACCCGGGTTCGTCTTGTTCGCATTTACCTTTTCGGGCCGGCGTCAGCCCGAGTTTTAGAACCCGACCGACGGAGGTTCTAAGCAGGCCGAGCTCCCGGACCCAGTTTAAATAACACGAAGCGCGCACCCATATGTATGGTGCATTTCCGCCTTTCAGCGAGAGCTGAATTTCATTAAAATATAACTACAGAAACGCCTAAAAAAATATGTGTTAGCTGAATATATATATTAGTGTTTCTGAGTTAAATTTTTGTTAATAACTGATTACAAATCAGCTTATTTTAGAACGTAAATAACAGAAGCGCGCACCCATACAGAGCATTTCCGCCTTTCAGCGCGAGCTGAATTTCATTGAAATATAACTACAGAAACACCTAAAAATGTGTTAGCTGAATATATATATTACCGGTAGTGTTTCTGAGTTTAATTTTTGTTAATAACTGATTACAAATCAGCTTATTTTAGAATGTAAATAACAGAAGCGCACACCCATACAGAGCATTTCCGCCTTTCAGCGCGAGCTGAATTTCATTGAAATATAACTACAGAAACGCCTAAAAAAATATGTGTTAGCTGAATACGTATATATATTAGTGTTTCTGAGTTTAATTTTTGTTAATAACTGATTACAAATCAGCTTATTTTAGAACGTAAATAACACCAAGCGCGCACACAAGAACTCCCCACCCACTTCAAGGCGGCTCTCCGCACAATGCGAAATGAGCGGGGGCGGGCCAGGCTGGGCTCAGGGGCAACCCGGGACGTGCTGGGCCGGGGAGGGCTGTGCAGTGCGAAAATGGCTAGAGAGGAGAGGCCTGAGGTGTTGGTCTGTCTGATGGTTGCTGTTTGTCCTTCTCTAAGCTCCTTGATAGACACCTTGATAGACACCTGCCTGACACCCTGTCTCCTTTTGCTGTATAATGGGATTTTTCAACAGTCTTTATTTCCCAGTTTTTGGCTGGTTAGTTTCATGGCCCATAAGGGAAGAAGGGAGCAGCTGGAATTCGACAGTCAACTGCTGTTCGCTTCATTTTGGCGGGGGCTCTCAGTTCACTTTTCTGTCTAGATGACTGGGTTTATTAAAGTATATCTTTTAAAATGGTCCGATTGTCTGGACTACATATGGATCCTGTGGGTGACTCTTGGAAATACAAACCCTAAAACAAAATCTGAGAGATCAAGTCAAATTTATAGATTTCTATTAAACTAGATAGCTTTGGACAATATATAGATAATCCAGAGAAGAGACACTGCCCATCCACATCATCAGCTGTGGTTCAGGCATCTAATTAAAATGCCTCCTGGGCGCTTCTTTCTGGAAGTTTTCCAAGCACGCTCCACTGGTGGGACCCCAGGGCAGACAAAGAACTTGCTGGAGGGATTATGGATCCTCTCTAGAGCACCTTAGGATCCCCCAGGAAGAGCTGGAGAGCGTTGTTGGAGAGAGAAGAGTCTGTGTTTCCCTCCTGGACCTGATGTCAACAACCACAGACAGCAGAAAATCGACCGATGGACTCGAGCTTTTAATCAAATTTTTGCATTCTCTAACTAAAATAATTAAGATTTTTGTTTTAACAAGGTGGTAACAAGATGAATGATTCTTAATGTAATATTTTCTTTAAGACAAATAACTAAGTTATGGTTTATTTAATGAAGTAAACTTCCTAAAATTCACACATCAAGTTATCATAATGGTACATTTATAGTGAATAGATGTGACATTTTCTTTAGCTAATATGACAGTAGTGTTTCTGTTCAAGGTTACATGCCTGTTTCATTCGAGAGGGGTTTATCAAAGTCAAAGTCAAAGTCAACTTTATTGTCAGATCTGCAATATGTACTGTACAGGACATACACAGGACCGAAATTGCGTTTCTCTCAGTCCCTCGGTGCAACAGTAAACATCTAAACATTGAAACACTGAAACATATAATAATAGACATAAGCATAAAAATAGTAAAACTAACACTGTCCTGAGTTGTTTTTGTTTTTTTTGCATAGTGGTATAAAAAAAGAGTATAAAAAGTATAACTAAAATAAACTAAAGGTTTCTAGCATTGACATTTGCATTTATTTGATTTGAATGAGAAGAAGAGGTATAAATAGTCTATCAAAGGAGGATCTCACTTCAGTTTCTACGTGCAAAGATAAGTTCTTGTTCAGAGAGATGTTACCTGCTGGGAGAGTTAAATCTTTTCATCAACTGAGTGGAAAATCCACAATTAGTTTAGGACATTATCCCAATCTGAGTTACACATTCTTATTTTAAAATACTCGAAATTCTTGTTATGGAGTGCACAATTATTTCACGAGCACAAAAGACTCAAATTGATATTTTGTTCTTTTTTTTGTTCTTTTTTTTCAATCGTTGTGAATGTGATGTCTTTTGCACGGAGCCAGTTTGTGATGCATTATTCAGTATCCTGTCCTCTCCATATGCAGACCTTAGCTTTAGAGTTTGATTTCTCCTGGATTACAGGACACGTGACAGAGGTGCATATGACAGATGAACATTTTCTGACAGGAACTTCTTCAAAAGCCAATCCCCGAATCCCCCTTTGATCTCAGCAGTCTGCATAATTTAAGAAAAATCTATTAAAGTGGCACAGTCTCGCATTAAATATGAGCCAAAGGAATCAGAACAAAAACCAGTAACCAATTTAAATTGCTCTGTTTTGGCTGATGCTTTGGTGGAATTGACAAAAATGTTAAAGTTTTTGTATTTGCTGAAAGCATTTGTTAATAAAAATAGCATTCCTCGAAGTAATGCATCACTCATGTAGCCTTTCAAGGCAAAGTTTTATACAAAGTACAAAGATCGTCATCAATCTGAATGACTCAACTACAAACACCAAGATTATGCTTGATTATGAAATTGACTGTTATAAGTAATTCTTGTGGTTGCATTTGTGTTTGTGTGCACATGCAGTTATTACTTTTGATTAAGATAGAAACAGTATAAAATGAAAACTATTCAATTTTAACAAGTTATTTAAAGAAATGAGGTCAGTGTATCCTCAGTAGTCTAAGCTAAAGGCAGCATAATAAGCCGACCCTAACTACTGTATAGGATTTATCAAAAAGGAAAGTCTTAATCCCAGTCTTAAAACTGGACAACGTGTTAGCCTCACAGACAGAAACTGGAAGTTGGTTCCACAAGAGAGGAGCCTGATAACTGGAAGATCTTCCTCCCATTCTGCTTTTGGAAACTCTAGGGACCACGAGTAAGCCTTCAGTTTGAGAGCAAACAGCTCTGTTAGGAACATATGGAACAATAAGATCCCAAATATAAGATGGAGCAAGGTTGTTGAGCACTTTGTAGGTTAGAAGTAAGATTTTAATTCAATTCTGGATTTGACAGGGAGCCAATGGAGAGAAGCTAAAACTGAAGAGATATGATCTCTCCCAGTAACTCCAGTTAAGACTCTGGCAGCAGCATTTTGGATCAACTGAAGACATTTTAAAAGAAGTATTTGGACACCCAGATCATAAACCATGCCAATAATCCAGTCTAGATGTGACAAATGCATGAACCAGTTTTTCTGCATAATTTTTAGATAAGGTGTTTCTCATTTTAGTGATATTACGCAGGTGGAAGAAGGAGGTTCTAGTAACATTTTTGATGTGGGGGTTAAAAGACATGTCCTGATCAAAAATAACACCAAGATTTTTAACATTAGAACTGGAGGTCAGATTAATGCCATCCAAGGAGGATGAAAGACTGAAAAAATCATTCCTAAGATGCTCAGGTCCAGAAACTAAAACCTCAGTCTTGTTTGTGTCCAAAAGCAGAAAATCTAGGGTCATCCAGGTTTTTATGTCTTCGAGACATGCTTGAAGTCTGAGGAGCTGATTGGATTCATTGCTTTTCATGGACAGACATAACTGTGTATCATCAGCATAACAATGAAAATTTACCCCATGTTGTTTAATAACATTACCTAATGGAAGCATATACAAGGTAAAGAGTATTGGTCCAACAAGTGAACCTTGAGGAACTCCATGACTAACTTTGGTGTATGATGAAGATTCATTATTTACATTTACAAAGTGGAATCTATCAGATAGATATGATTCAAACCAATTTAGAGCCATTTCTAACGTAACGTGCATAGCATGTTAAGCTAATGAGCATAAGATGTTACGCTAACGTGCATAGCATGTTAAGCTAACATGTATACAGTATATAACATATTGTCACAAGAGCCAGTTTACAGAATATGTCTTATATTCCTAAAAGATTTAGGAAAGACATGTTTTATAAAGCATGCTAACTATGCTACAATAAAAAAGTCTTCTAGATTATCTGTCATAAAGAACACATATTTTCCGTGCTGCCGCTTTGGTGCAGTGGATAAAGCGGGCGGCACATATGCTGGAGGCTGAGCCTCTCCACAGGCGTTGCGGGTTCGCGTCCCAGACCCGACAAGCTCATTTCTGTGGTGTCTCCCCCCTCTATACCCGTTTTGCCCTCTCCCTCTCTAATAAAGGCCACTAGCACCCGAAAATGCAAAAAAAACAACAACAACATATTTTCCAATTCTTTATACTGCTATTTGATCGCTTTAAAAGTCTTGATGTTGCCCTTTGAAAAAAAAAATGTTGCCCACCTCTGGCTTAGATTAAGTATTGTTCCCACTTCATACCGCACTCGTTTTTAGCTCAACATCTGTAAAAGTGACCACGGTATGGTAGATTCTGTGTCTGCTAGGGTTGAGCTGCTGTGGTGACCGTATTGAATCAAGCTGACTCCAGAAGTCAATCAGACATAGCTGTGCATCCTAGGATGACTTCCTGTGAATTTCATCAAAACCCATCAAGCGGTTTATGAGATATTTTGCTTACAGACGGATTAACAAACCCACACACTATCAGTTACATTTTTCTTTCATGGTGTTGGGGTGGTATACTGTTTCCACTTCATTCTTTACTTGTGCAGAGAAGTTAAAAAAGGTGATGTAAAGGGTTTTCAGCTGAATTAATTCTCCACTGGTGCGGCTGAAACGACACACACCAAGCTTTCTTACACCCCAGCTGCATGTTAAAACTAAATGCTTGTAAAAGCTAAAACCAAATGTCCTCCTGGGTGAGAGAGGGCAGGTGCTCAGCTGCGGCTGGCAGCTAATTTGTATGTTCTTTGCATATATGTGTACAGATGTCTGCGTTGGAGTAATAAAGTGTGAAATCCACTTCAGCCGTCAGCCAGCCGTCCCACTCGTAATGAGATGCCGGAGTCAGGTCATCCACGAGCAGGAGGGCTGGGAGGTGGAAGCCCAGCATCCACACAAACATCAGCATCCACTCACCTGTTGACTTCATTTTCAGGAGGTCTCTGCCTCACTTTTTTAATCCCATACTTTTGATTAATACAAGTGCATTTAGTTGTGCGTGCAGATACACACAGGTTGCACACAGTTTCAAAACTTTTTTTTTTTTGGTTGTTTTTGAGAAAATATTTGAACTCTTCCCTGCTGTGACAAATTGCAGACCAGCAGGCCTGATGGGGGCAGTGTGGCTCTGTGCTGCAAACAAGTGGGAGAAGAGATAAAAAGAGAAAGATGATTCTATTTCACCCTTTTAGCAATAGTTTCACACGGTACACCCCCTGCCGTGCTTCAGTCAAATGCACATCTTAAGACCAGGACTTCTGGGTGTCACTCACATCCTTTTGTTGCTGCTGCAGGCTCTCAGAAACACTTTTCATCATGAAAGAGCATCAATCCTATTCAAACGTTGCTTGGAGAATCTAAATCTACAACAACTCTAGAATTCACCTTAATGCCACATAACATAACACATCTTCTCTTCTTTTAGGGTGGTTTCCATGAGCATTCTTCTGTGCGTCATGTTTGAGCAGAGCAGGCACCTGTCCATTTCAGAGCTCATCAGCATTGACATGTGCTCAACTCCCAGCTGAGGTTTTCTGAAGGTATTGTGGAGAGACACATGGAGGGCAGAGGCAGGAGATGCTGGCTGTGACAACTGGCTGTGCATCTGTGACAGATGTGCACGTGGAAAACATGTCAGGGGTGTGCACGCATCAGTGACCGGCCCCAACCAGGTGAATGCGTGTTCACCGTGCGGTGCAACCCTGGAGCCATTCCTTCATGCATGACTTGAATGATTTTAGAAGACGGCTTTAGTTTGTACTGTCTGATGCAAACATGCACGCGTGAGTACTCCTGTGAGTACTGTGTTCGTGTGAGTACTGTGTTTGTGTGAGTACTGTGTTTGTGTGAGTACTGTGTTCGTGTGAGTAGGCTACTGTGTTTGTGTGAGTACTGTGTTTGTGTGAGTACTGTGTTTGTGTGAGTACTGTGTTCGTGTGAGTACTGTGTTTGTGTGAGTGTTTGTGTGAGTGTTTGTGTGAGTGTTTGTGTGAGTACTGTGTTTGTGTGAGTACTGTGTTTGTGTGAGTACTGTGTTCGTGTGAGTACTGTGTTCGTGTGAGTACTGTGTGTTCGTGTGAGTACTGTGTTTGTGTGAGTGCTGTGTTTGTGTGAGCACTGTGTTCGTGTGAGCACTGTGTTCGTGTGAGTACTGTGTTTGTGTGAGTACTGTGTTCGTGTGAGTACTGTGTTCGTGTGAGTACTGTGTTTGTGTGAGTACTGTGTTCGTGTGAGTACTGTGTTTGTGTGAGTACTGTGTTCGTGTGAGTACTGTGTTCGTGTGAGTACTGTGTTTGTGTGAGTACTGTGTTTGTGTGAGTACTGTGTTTGTGTGAGTACTGTGTTTGTGTGAGTACTGTGTTTGTGTGAGTACTGTGTTCGTGTGAGTACTGTGTTCATGTGAGTACTGTGTTCGTATGAGTACTGTGTTTGTGTGAGTGTTCGTGTGAGTACTGTGTTTGTGTGAGTACTGTGTTTGTGTGAGTACTGTGTTTGTGTGAGTACTGTGTTTGTGTGAGTACTGTGTTCGTGTAAGTACTGTGTTCGTGTGAGTACTTTGTTTGTGTGAGTGTTTGTGTGAGTACTGTGTGAGTGTGAGTACTGTGTTTGTGTGAGTACTGTGTTTGTGTGAGTACTGTGTTTGTGTGAGTACTGTGTTCATGTGAGTACTGTGTTTGTGTGAGTTCTGTGTTTGTGTGAGTGTTTGTGTGAGTGTTTGTGTGAGTGTTTGTGTGAGTACTGTGTGAGTGTGAGTACTGTGTTTGTGTGAGTACTGTGTTTGTGTGAGTACTGTGTTTGTGTGAGTACTGTGTTCATGTGAGTACTGTGTTTGTGTGAGTTCTGTGTTTGTGTGAGTGTTCGTGTGAGTACTGTGTTCGTGTGAGTACTGTGTTTGTGTGAGTACTGCGTTTGTGTGAGTACTGTGTTCGTGTGAGTACTGTGTTTGTGTGAGTACTGTGTTTGTGTGAGTGTTTGTGTGATTACTGTGCTCGTGTGAGTACTGTGTTTGTGTGAGTTCTGTGTTTGTGTGAGTGTTCGTGTGAGTACTGTGTTCGTGTGAGTACAGTACTGTGTTTGTGTGAGTACTGTGTTTGTGTGAGTACTGTGTTTGTGTGAGTGTTCGTGTGATTACTGTGCTCGTGTGAGTACTGTGTTTGTGTGAGTTCTGTGTTTGTGTGAGTGTTCGTGTGAGTACTGTGTTTGTGTGAGTACAGTACTGTGTTCGTGTGAGTACTGTGTTTGTGTGAGTACTGTGTTCGTGTGAGTACTGTGTTTGTGTGAGTGCTGTGTTCGTATGAGTACTGTGTTTGTGTGAGTGTTCGTGTGAGTACTGTGTTTGTGTGAGTACTGTGTTTGTGTGAGTACTGTGTTTGTGTGAGTACTGTGTTTGTGTGAGTACTGTGTTTGTGTGAGTACTGTGTTCATGTAAGTACTGTGTTTGTGTGAGTACTTTTGTTTGTGTGAGTGTGAGTACTGTGTGAGTGTGAGTACTGTGTTTGTGTGAGTACTGTGTTTGTGTGAGTACTGTGTTTGTGTGAGTACTGTGTTCATGTGAGTACTGTGTTTGTGTGAGTTCTGTGTTTGTTCATTCATTCATTCATTCAACCTTTATTTATACAGGCTAGCCTGTATAAATTGTGTGAGTACTGTGTTCGTGTGAGTACTGTGTTTGTGTGAGTACTGTGTTTGTGTGAGTACTGTGTTTGTGTGAGTACTGTGTTTGTGTGAGTACTGTGTTCATGTGAGTACTGTGTTTGTGTGAGTTCTGTGTTTGTTCATTCATTCATTCATTCAACCTTTATTTATACAGGCTAGCCTGTATAAATTGTGTGAGTACTGTGTTCGTGTGAGTACTGTGTTTGTGTGAGTACTGTGTTTGTGTGAGTACTGTGTTCGTGTGAGTACTATGTTCGTGTGAGTACTGTGTTTGTGTGAGTACTGTGTTTGTGTGAGTGTTCGTGTGAGTACTGTGTTTGTGTGAGTACTGTGTTTGTGTGAGTACTGTGTTTGTGTGAGTGTTTGTGTGAGTACTGTGTTCGTGTGAGTACTGTGTTTGTGTGAGTGTTCATGTGAATACTGTGTTCATGTGAGTACTTTTCATTCATTCATTCAACCTTTATTTATACAGGCTAGCCTCGTTGAGTCACGGGGACTCATTTACAAGAGGGACCTGTCTCACTCACACCAAACAACCATCCACTCTCACACTCACACCTAGGGTCAATTTAGAGTCACCAATCAGCCTAACAAGCATGTTTTTTGGTCTGTGGGAGGAAACCGGAGTACCCGGAGGAAACCCACGCATGCACGGGGAGAACATGCAAACTCCACCCAGAAAGGCCCCGGACCGGGATTTGAACCGGCAACCTTCTCGCTGAGAGGCAGCAGCTCTACCAGTTGTGCCACCGTGCTGCCCGAGTACTGTGTTCATGTGAATACTGTGTTTAGAATAAATTCAAAATGTTGGTGCTTTTAGAAGTCTGTGGTTTTTAAGCAAACACAGGATTAGTTCAGATTGGTTATAAAGGGAATAAATAATCAGTATGGTACATACCTGTTGCAGATAGCTCTCTGAGCAAGCTCAGTTTGGACAAATAAAGATTAATTCTTACCAAAGTGATGAGATAATGACTAGTCTGAGCTGAGCCAAGACAGAAATGGGTAGCTGTCTATAAAAACTTCTTCGTGCACACACTATTTTGGAATAATCTACATGGCTGTCAGTTTCACATTTCATAGTTATTTTTGCAGCAATCTTATAATATTCCTACTGTAAGATCCCCAGTTTGCACCTGAAGTGCAACAATTAGCTGCTACAAATACAAAAAAATAAAAATTAAAAATAAAGCTAAAGACACACAAACTTTGCGTGAGACAACTTCTATTTTGACTTGGCGCTATACAGTACTGTATAAATAAACTGAATTCATACTGAATTCATGTGAAAACTTGGTAAATTTACCATGAGTCATACTGTATGTAGCGTATGTTTTTTACATTTCCTGTGTGGATTTGGAACCAAAAAGCAAAACATTAACTTCACATGGTGTGAAACAATTGACGTAAGTAAAGACGGATGAAGTTACATCATTAATTTCCATTGTCCACAAGTTAAACCATAATGTTTGTTTTTGGGGGGCTGCCATGTTGTTTATTTTAGAGCCGGTGTTTGCACAGTTGGGCTGTGGAACTGGAGCATTAATTAAGAATCTCAAATATGCACCTTACCAACTTGCTAATAGGTTGTCACACTGTCAACCACAGAGATTCAGTTTTTTACGCTTAATTTGAATTAAACATATGAAATGTACAGCAGTAAGGTGAAACGTACACAAATCAACAAAAATACCACCTAAACAACCATAGGGGAAAATCTGGTCAGAAATAATTTTTGTTTCTACAAAATGAGGTTGTTAAAAAAAACAGGTTAGCTAATAACTGTTCATAACATCAAAGTTCATGCTCAATAATCCAGGTAAAAAATAAAAAAAAATCCAACAAAGTTAAGTCAGCTCATCCTTTTTTTTGGTTGAGATGTTTCATCCTTCATTCAAAGGACTTCATCAGTCTGAGGATCCACAACAAACTTAGTCCCACGAGCAGCACACTCACATAGTGGACCAACCAGTTTGATGGTAATAAGATGGTTTCTGGGGCCCGCCCTCTCCCCTGTCGGCTCCTCTGAGGCAGCCATAGCCAAGTGGTTCAAAACATCAAAGTTCATGCGCAATAAGCCAGGTAAAAAAAATAAAAGTTCAGTCAGATCATCTGGACGGTTTCTTTTTGTTGTTGTTGTTGAGACGTTTCATCCTTCATCCATAGGACATCATCAGCCTGAGGAACCACAACAATGGAGTCAACAGGGGAGAGGGCATGACTCAGAAGCAATCTTATCATCAGCAAACTGGTTGACCCACTATGTGAGTGTGGTGCTTGTGGGACTAATTTAGTTGTGGCTCCTTGGACTGATGAAGTCCTTTGGATGAAGGACAAAATGTCTCAACAAAAATTAAAAAAGAAACCATCCAGATTACCTGACTGACCGTTGTTGGATTTTTCTTCCTGGATATGAACTTTTATGCTGTGAACATTTATTAGCTAATCTTTTTTTTTAACCACGTCAGTTTGGGAAAACAGAAATTATTTTTGGACCAGATGTTTCCCCATAGTTGTTTATGTGGTATTTTTGTTTGTATTGTTGTTGATTTGTGTTTTTTTTTTAATGACCTGACTGAACGTTGTTGAGCTGTTCATAACATTTCCACAAAACCGCCCTTCAAAATATCTGAACTGTTGCTTTAACTGGGAAAATGTCGACTAAACTGATGCGTGGGTCATTAAAGTTAAACTTTCCACAAACACCGGAAACAAGAGAATTTGTGAATCTGCTTCTGTTCAACAGTTGTAACGCTTACATCAGATATTTTGTGTTATTTTGATAAGATTTGGAGCTGCTTGCAGGCAGATTTTCTAACATTTGGACTGAGCTTCAGCAGCTCCCCCGGCTGCTCCTATTTGTCCTGAGCTAAACTAACCAGCTGCTCACAGCAGCTCCATGCTCACCACAGGGACACGGGAGACGCATCAGTTTCAGCTAAAACTGACAGGTTTTGTCGACCAAAATGTGTATTGCAAATGCACTTTTGTTGTTTCATTTTTTTTCCTGCCTGATTACAGATTTCAGTAGGTACAAT
>JBBPBX010011173.1:41889-56439 GCA_038048925.1 Garcialebias charrua | reverse complement strand
AGATACGTAAACTTGCATACTGTTGTATCTACTCGGATATTAGGCATTTTTGTCCAGCGGGTTGTTTCTAAGGGTTAAAGTAAATATCTTTTCTGTTGTGCAGCCATGTGTAGTCACATGTTGAGGATGACTCTCATCTAATACAGCAAACACATTCTAGCTGAATATCTGTCAAACTGACTGAATTATAGCCAGGTTTGTTTTATCTAAGTTCAGTTGTGGCGGCCATCTTGACTTGGACTGGCTCCAAACATCAAAAGTTGTAGAGGCACATCCAGTTATTATTTTCTAAAAGTTTCACTGAAATCCATCCAGTTGTTCATGAACTATTTTGCTAACAGACAAACACACAGAGAGGCAAATCCTGATTAGCAATTAAAGCGGTTCCAGTAAACAGTTTCAGCAGTAAACAAGTTTATTTAGTTTTACTTTCAAAGTATACGTACGATTGATTCACTCAGAGGTTTTTCTGGGTTCAGTCTAAATCCTGGTGAGTCGTGTCTGATCAGGTCTGTCTCTTCAGGGAGCCACCGGTCCTTACTGCTACCTGATCTTCTGCGCGATCTGCTGGGGAGTGGCGGCGTATGTCGTTTTTATCATCCCAGAGACCAAGAACAAAACCTTCCTGGAGATCAGCCAGATGTTTGACTCCAGGAACAACGTCCTGGATGAAGAAGAGTCTTCGAACAGCCATCTGAAGATGGAGCTGGTGAAGGCCTACGGCTCGATGGTCCACCACGATGGAAAATAAAACTGGAGCGAGGAGCTCAACTGACCTGCTGATTAACAGGACGAACTGGAACGTTTCTAATAAACACACATGCAGACATTCAATGTTGTTTTTTATTGCTTGTCCTTTTCAAGTGATGAGGTAAGAGAAGTCGCAATGAGAGAAGTCATGCACTTAAAATGAGCTATTACCGGGTAGACACATTTTAACCAATTTCTTGTGATCTGAATGGTTCCTGAGGGAGTTGTAAGATGTTTTCATTTTCTGCATCACTGTCAATCTTTGAAGTGCTGAATGTTTCTTTTGTAAACTGTCAATCACTGGGTTGAAAAAGAAGCCTAAACTCAAAGACACAATTTGTTCCCTTTCCTTGAATTGAATTGGCAACAATACAAATACAGTAGTCCCTCGATACTTTGCGGTTCGACTTTCATGGACTCACCCTTTCTCTGGGTTGCAACACAAGATTCTACACGACATACGATTGGCAATGGTGAAAGACAGACCCCACTCCGCCCCCTCCTTTCTCTTTCTCTGCTGTGACAGACAGCCTCAAAAAGAGAAAGGAGGGGGGTGGGGGAGTCTCTTTCCCGATTGCTACTGTTCAGGGAGCAGAGATGAACAATCAGATGAGCAAATGTAGAATATCAGAGAAAATGCTTAGGTGGAAAAATAAGAGTGAATCAGTTTAAAAAAGAGAGTGGCTGATGACGGCTCACTCAGGTATGACAGACCACCCCGCTCCCTCCTTTCCCTTTCTGAGGCTGTCTGTCACAGCAGAGAAAGATAGGGGGCAGAGTGTGGTCGGTCTTTCCCCATCATGTTCCAGAGACACACCACAGGAGGGCGTGCAACATACACACTCAGAACAAGAAGGGAAGGTGGCTGAGCACAGCTCACTCGTATAAGACAGACACCTCCCACTCTTTTCGCTTTCTGAGGCTGTCATAGCAGGGAAAGAGAAAGTAGGAGGTGGGGTCTGTCTTTCCTCATTGTGTCCCAGAGACACACAACAGGCGTGTGCGCAACAGACAGCCTCAGAAAAAGAAAGGAGAGGTGGGGGTGGAGGGTGTCTGTCTTTTAACTGAGTGAGCCACACATGCAAGATTGTTTATTTAAAATAATCAAGTGCAACCCTAATCGAGCCTTTTAGGCAGGCGATCACTGAGCGGGCCAGGCCACCAGGACATGTCCCGGTGCCCCTGGCAGTAACCATAGCACCAGTCTGTCTTCTCTCTTTCGCTGTGCTATTTTAGAGTGTTTAGAGAGTTTTAGAACATTGTTAAAAACATTGCAAGAGTGTGGAAAGGTTTTATAAAACCTTAAAATATACATAAATACTAAAACATAGCGTTTCTACTTCGCAGATTTTCACCTATCGTGGGGGTGTCTGGAATTGAAAACTTAGATGATAATCTCCTGTGGTACTCTGAGTCTTTGCTAAATTTGTTACTGTTTTTTTAAGACAACTTTTAAAAAATATAAAAAGTATTTGCTGTAAATTAAGGCTTTTTAAGGAAATTTTTTCCTCGTGGACACTCTAAAAAATTACAAGAATGTTTTGTCTCCTCTGAAGAAAAGCAGAATATTTGGCACAATAATGTATTCAAAGTTAAGGAAGTCCAGTGAGAGCTCTTGGTATCTCAAACTGCACGGTGTAATAAGGGAGGTAAACGACAACAATAGCACCCGTTTACAACAAATGTTGTCTCTGGGCACCATACAACAACAACGACAATGTGTCCATTCAAAATCAAATTCAGGAAAGTCCAGTTAAAATACAATACAGTCAAGTACAGAACATGAGAAATGCCATTAAGTAAAAGTTATGTATCAAGGGAAGGCAGCAGATTGTGTTAAAGTTATTGTGACATGATGTTGGAAATTTGCATATTTGTCACAACATATATATCTTATATCATTCAGCTCTGTTAGTTTTTTGCAAAATAAATTATGTATATATTAAAATTTCATTCCAAGTTATGGTAGTTTTTTCTCTGGGACACGCCCCTAAAAATCTGCGCATTTCCGCAAAACGTCATCGTGACGTACATGTGTGCACTGGGCATAAGGCAGAGCCTTGCCCGTTTGTCTGGTGTTTTAACTGCTTGCCATAAAGATCATTTTTCTGAAAGATCGCCTCTTTTTTTGGTGTAACTTGAAAAATGCCGTCACGTTGTAGCGCATTTGGGTGTTCTAATATCAGCAGTGAACAAGTGAGCCTTCACAAATTCCCAAAAGATGAGAAACTTTGCCTAAAATGGACAAGTACAGAGAACGAGGGACCAATGATGTCCTACTAAAGAATCGTATGTCTGCAGCGACCATCTTACTGCCGATCAGGTAACATCTGTAATTTTTTTTTATTCATGGAGGGTTTATTAATGAGAGTTTTGGATGATTTACTGTCTTAAATTTATAAATCTCAAACGCGACCGGGCCTTGCTGTTAGCTTAGCGTTAGCACAACAACAAAGACCCACATCACGAAGCTAACCCCACTTAGCAACTGTTTATGAAATAAACCGTGTCTAAATCACTTTTCCATTGATCGCTCTAATCATTTTATTTTATGCTCTATCAATGGAAAACTTTTTAATACACGATGCAGCTTTGAAAAAACGTGCGGGAGGTTCATGTGGGTTCATCATTCTTAGCATCGAATAAACAAATTATTGTTAGTACTTGAATGTATTAAAGCAATCGAAGGGTTATTATTCAGCCAATACAGTTATTGGACACTCGATCAATGGAAAAGTGATCTAAACACGGCTTATTTCATCCATCGTAGCTAAGTGAGGATAGCTTCATGTGGCTTCTCTTTGATGTTGTGCTAAGCTAACAGTGAGGCCCTATTGTGTTTGACGTGTATCATTTTAAGACAGTAAATCATCCAAAACTCTCATTAATAAACCCTCACGGAATAAAAAAAACTTACTGATGTTACTTGATCGCGCAGACATCATATAAACATACATAACAAGCAACCTGTGTTTGCTCAAGATTTTCTGTCGGCTAATTTTTTTTTTAGCATCGCACATGAAGAATCCTCCGTGATAATTGGCTTTATACACTCACAGTGTATAAAGTAAAACAACATGAGCTCACATTAAATATATAGTTTATCATCTAAAACACTACACACCTCTGATTATGTTTACACAAAGACTTACTCTTTTCCGGTGGTAGCTTTCCTGCGTTGTTTAGATGTGGTAATTGGGGGACTTTCTTTTAAAAATAGTAGGAATAGAATCCGGGTTTAAAAGTCTTCTGAATCTTACTGGAATCACCAGAACGAACAGAACTTCCAAAACTGAAGACAAATCGCTTAGATCAACACTAGAAATGCTGCACTCGACAGGCTCCGCCATTGATATTTACATTTATTTACATGCGCGTTGGGGCAGCAGCTCCCCACGGGCACGTCACGATGACGTTTGCGGAAAATCTCGGATTTCAAAGGGCGTATCCCAGCGAAAAAATTACCATAACTTGTAATGAAATTTTAATATATTTATCATTTATTTTGCAAAAACGAACAGAGCTGAATGATATAAGATATATATGTTGTGACAAATATGCAAATTTCCAACATCATGTCACAATCCCTAAATCTCCATCACAATCTCCCATCCTTAGCAGCATATTTTTTTCATTCAACCTTTATTTAGGCAGGTTAATCTCATTGAGACTCGAGTACTCATTTACAAGAGGGACCTGTCTACAAACTAAAGAATGATGACAACAGCAACAGTAGAATTTCCTTAAACAATCAACAATAGACAAACATAAGAGAGAAATACAGATTTTTTTTTTACAAGTTAAAAAAAAGATGTCAAAGTAGCAAAACAAACAGATTATAAGGCAGATGTGGAAAAAACAGACAGATTATAAGGCAGATGTAGAAAATCAAAACCAGGAACATGTCTGCATTGGTTTTTGCCAGGATTACAGCAGATTCTTAAAGACATTTAGAGAGGTTAAGGCCGAGAGCTTCAGATCTTTTTGTAAGATATTCCAGGAAGCAGGAGCGGAGTAGGAGAATGCTCTTTTGCCAAGTTCAGTTCTCACTGAGGGGACACTGTAGGTAATCATGTCCTGAGAGTGCACGCTGTAACTGCACTCACTCAGAGACATGTAGGAAAAGATGTATGAAGACAGCAGACCAAGAAGTGATTTAAAGATGAAAATGTACCAATGGAAGAGTCTGCGTGAAGTTAATGATGTCCAGTTAACCAGTGAATACAGGATGCAGTGGTGGGTACGATAATCACTGCCAGTTATGAATTTTAGTGCACCATGATCAATGCAAGTATCAATGCAAATATATCCAAATTAACAGATTACCTAAATAAATTAAATAAAACTTTTACAATTATAGCTTTATCAGAAACATGGTTAAATGACGTTAATATAGATAATGCATACATCGAAGGTTATGAATTATACCATATGAACAGAAAAACAAAAAGAGGTGGAGGAGTTGCTTTATTTATTAAAAATGAAATAAAATGTAAATTCATTAGTGAAATGTCGATGACTGTAGATAACATCATGGAAATGATATCAATAGAAATAATAAATGAGAATGACAAAAACATTATAATAAGTTGTGTTTACCGATCACCAGGATCCAATATAGACTTGTTTATGGAAAAAATTATGGAGTCACTAGTAAAGAGCAGAAATAAAGGAGTTTTTTTGTGTGTGGAGACTTCAATATTGATCTGGGTAATAAGATCGATTCAAATAACATAAGTACAGCCAAGATGGTGTAGTGGCAGGGCTTTTGACTTGGGACCCGAAGGACGCGGGTTCGCGCCCCGGCCACTACACACTTTGGGGTGTCTATGAGTGCACATCTAATTCTCCAGCTCCCCGAGCGCGACCACGCTGCTCGCTGCACCACCTGGTGGTGGTTGGGTTAAATGCAGAAGACCAATTTTGTCTGTCAAGTATGGGAAACATACACAGATGACAAATGTGACAAATTATTATTAAATTATTATTAAATTCAATGTATAGTATAAATTTATTTCCATCAATAACAAATCCAACACGAATAACTACACAGTTCTACAATAATTGATAATGTATTTACTAATATAACTGATGCAAATATACTAAGTGGTATTTTGATGACTGATCTAAGTGATCATTTACCAGTTTTTACAATTTACAATAAAGAGGTTATAATTTCAAATAAAACTGCAGAGAAGAAAACAATAATAAATACATCAATTAAAGCATTAAATAGACTAAAAAGGGATTTAACAAAACAAAATTGGAGCAATGTCTATATTGAAGATGTGAACAAAGCATATGATGAGTTTATGAACATTTTAAATGTGTTGTATAAGAAAAATTGTGTTCAAAAAAATTATGTAAAAAAAAAGGTACTGTTGATCATCCATGGATGACAACAGGACTGAGAAACGCTTGCAAAAAAAAGAATTATTTGTACTCTTTGTTTTTTGAAGCATAGAACTTCTGAGGCTGAAAACAAATACAAAAAGTATAAAAACAAACTGGTGGGAATCATAAGGAAACAAAAGAGGGAATATTACAGTGAACAACTAAACAAAACAAATGGTGAAATAAAATCAACATGGCGAGTTATAAATAATGTTCTGAATAAACACAAGAAAGGAACTAGTTTATCACGCTGTTTTGTGAAAAGTGGTAATGAAATATATGATAACAATGAAATTGTAAATGAATTTAATGAATATTTTGTAAATGTGGGATCATACCTGGCAAAAACGATACCAAAAGTCGATAAAAACGTGAGCTACTTACTTAATGATCATAAAAATACTATGTTTCTATATGAAACTGATAAGGATGAAATAATGATGGTCACAAAAAAAAATTCTGATAAAAGATCTAAGGATTGGTATGATATGGACATGTTGGTTGTAAAAGACATAATGTCTTCTGTCATAGAACCGTTCACGTACATATGTAATTTGTCTTTTTCAACTGGTATTTTTCCAGATAATATGAAGGTAGCAAAGGTTGTCCCTATTTTCAAGAATGGTGATAAGTCTATATTCAATAATTATAGACCAATTTCCTTATTACCACAATTTTCTAAAATTCTTGAAAAATTATTTGTGATTAGATTAGACAAATTTCTTGATGACTATAACATTTTAACTAACAGCCAATATGGTTTTAGATCTAAAAACTCTACTTCTATGGCTCTTATGGAATTGACAGAACAAATTTCCACTGCTGTTGATCAAAAGCAACACTGTGTGGGTTTATTTGTTGATCTAAAGAAAGCTTTTGATACAGTTGATCACACTATTCTCCTCGAGAAGTTAAATAAATATGGTATTAGAGGACAGACCTTGAAATGGGTATCTAGCTATTTGGAGGACAGAAGTCAATTTGTACAGATAGACAATACCAGATCAAAACTCAACAGAATCACATGTGGAGTCCCTCAGGGTTCTATACTGGGACCTAAACTATATAAATGATTTGGTAAAAGTGTCTGGTATTCTAAGGTGTGTTCTTTTTGCTGATGATACCACCTTCTTTTATTTTGGTTATGATTTGAAACAAATGTTTGAGTTGTTAAAAGAGGAGATCTCAATATTACAAACTTGGTTTAGTTTAAATAAGTTATCATTAAATTTAGATAAGACTAATTATATGTTATTTAGCAAAAATAAAATAGATACATTTTCTATCAAAATTGATGGTGTTGAACTAAGTAGAGTGGATGAGGTGAAGTTTTTGGGTGTAATTGTTGATGAGAGATTGTCGTGGAAACAGCATGTAAATTTTGTTAAAACTAAGTTATCTAAATCTATTGGCGTATTGTATAAACTAAAGGACTTGTTAAATGATAGGGCTCTCTATTTGCTATATAACTCAATTTTTGTTCCACATTTAATTTATTGTGTGGAGGTTTGGGGTAAAGCCTGTACAACTATAACAAATTCTATTTTTATTTTGCAGAAAAGAGCGGTGAGAATTATTGCTAGAAAGCCTTATCGTCATCCATCAAATGTATTATTTAAACAACTCAAATTATTGAAATTTCATGAATTGGTAGATTACAATATTTTGTTAGTAATGCATAAGGCTCATAAGAATGTGCTACCCACAAATGTTCAAATGTTTTTCATAAAGAGAGAAAGCCGTTACAGTTTAAAAGGAACTGAAATGTTTGTTAAACCTAGATATAGGACTAGTTTGAAGGGACGTTTTATTTCGAATAAGGGAGTGGAATGTTTTGGAAAAAGATGTTAAAGATATAAACTCTGTGATGAAATTCAAAAAAAATTATCAAGTCTAAATTGCTAACAAAATACTAAAGATTCAAGTAATGCGCATCCTAATCTATTTGTTGATTATTGAGTGTGAAATGTTAAATTGATCTGTTGTTTTTGGTAGTTAATTGTTTGAATTGATTGTTTGCAAATTGTTTGTTTTTTGTTTTTTTTTTGGTAAAAAAGGGGCAGACAAAATAAGAAAATTTTCTTCTTTCTGCAACCTTTCATTTTATGTTTTTTGAATTTTTTTTTCTCATATTTATGAAATGGGTTTTTTCCATTATCTTTTATGTTGTTTTTCTTAAATATGTAAAATGAATAAAACTTTAATAAAAAATAAAAAATGATAGACAGCATCCAACATCTGCAGGGTGCTTGTAGGAGCATTCATGTAGATAATGTCACCGTATGGAGGGAAGTAAAGTCACAGATACAAGGCGTTTCCTAGCATTTAGTGTTGGACATGATCTGTTTCTGAAAAAGAATCCCAATTTAACTTTATTATATTTATATATATATACAGGGAGTCCTCAACTTACGGCGCCCTCGACTTACGGCAACTCGGACTTATGAACGGACTTACGAACAGTACAGTTGTACATTAAGTACAGCACTGGTATGTGTTTTTAGATGAAAGTGTGTTAGCTAATCGTTTGTAAACAAAGTTCTGTGCATGTTTATGAACCAGTATGTACGTTTGTGTTGAAATACGGGTGTTTGGCACAGCGCTAGCATACAATTTCTGACTTACGAATGAAAATCCGGACTTACGAATGCACGTGCTATGGGTTCCGACTTACGTCAAAATCGGGTTACGAACGGTCCTTAGGTCCAGAACTCGTTCGTAGGTCGAGGACTCTCTGTGTATATATATATATATTTATATTGGAGATGGTGGAAAGGAACGACTCCCTTTCAACATGGAGAAACCTCCAGGAGAACTGGGCTCAACTAACTGGGGTTTTAGACGACAAGACTGGGACACAAATGCAGAAAAATTGGTCCAATTGTAGTTTCCATAGGAAGAAAAACAAAGGTTAATGATGGAAATAATCATAAATACAAACATAGAGAGAGAGTGTAAAGACAGCAGCAGAGAGAGGAGACATGGTCTGTTTGTCCCCCAACACATGCAAAGTCTTAACTAATTCTAAAAGTAATAATAATAATAATAATAATACATTTTATTTGTATAGGCGCCTTTCTTGGCACTCAAGGTCACCTTACATTGTCAATCATAAAAATAAAATAAAATAAACCATACACAATATTATAAACACAGTAAAAACAAGTAAAATAAATTAAAATAAAAAATAAGACAATGCAGTTGTTATCATAGTGCATAGGCTACTTTAAACAGGTGAGTTTTGAGTTTGACTTTGAAATGTGGCAATGAGTTTGTGTTGCGAATGTCAGGTGGGAGTGAGTTCCAGAGCTGCCTTCAGCTGCTCTGCTCCCCATAGTAACAAGACGGGCAATGGGAACAATGAGCTGGATGGAAGAAGAGGATCTGAGGGTACGAGCAGGTGTAGCAATGTGAATAATGTCTGAAAGGTATGGAGGAGCGAGGTTGTGGACAGCTTTGAATGTAAGGAGGAGTATTTTGTAATTATGCGATATGGGATGGGAAGCCAATGAAGCTGTTGTAAAACAGGTGTGATGTGATGGATTGAGGGGGTCCGTGTAATGATACGGGCAGCTGAATTTTGGACCAGTTGTAATTTACGAAGGGTTTTCTGAGGTAGGCCAAAAAGAAGAGAATTACAATAATCTAAACGAGAGATGACCAGACTGTGGACCAGAACAGCAGTGGAGTGAGGAGTGAGGGAAGGACGGAGACGATTAATGTTTCGAAGATGAAAGTAGGCTGACCGAGTGATATTATTGACATGGGAGGAGAAGGAGAGGGTGCTATCAAGGATGACACCCAAACTCTTAACCTGATGGGAG
This sequence comes from Garcialebias charrua, assembly GCA_038048925.1. Lineage (NCBI taxonomy): Eukaryota > Metazoa > Chordata > Actinopteri > Cyprinodontiformes > Rivulidae > Garcialebias > Garcialebias charrua. Next base: position 46,471 of record JBBPBX010011173.1, on the reverse strand, counting down.
GGAAAAATGGAAGAGTTATCAACCGGAATGGAGAAGCTATGAAGTTAAGTGAGTTTCAGACTGGAACTGGAAGTTGGTTCCACAAGCAAGGAGCCTGATATCTGAAAGTTCTGCCTCCCGTTTTAGAAACTCTAGGAACCACAAGTATTCATGAATATATTTAATGTCAGATGGAGCTTGGTTGTTGGGAGCTCTGTAGAAGTTAAATTTTGGATCAACTGGTGATAGAAGCGCCTTGATAACAGTTTATCTGTTTTTAACTGTGCTCTAGAAATAAAGATGACTTGACTCTAAGTTGACTTGACTAGAAGAGACAAATCAGGCTCAGTTCTCTTGTAAAAACCACGGATTTGCCATACAGTACTGCATGACATTATATGGCAAAATTCGAGCATCTGGCGGTATGAAGGGCCTCTCATCTCCTCCCTCTGCCTTTAGGCTGGCTTATCCATCTGTCAGCGCCTACAGAAAGGCCCTGCACCTCCCCTACTGAGGCAGAATGGATAAATCCTGTCAGATCCCAGGCTGTCCTGATATCACAGAGGAGCGTCAGCTTGTATAGATCTGTACCTGTGCAGTGTACTCCCAGCCGCTCCGAAACAAGAGTCCTGTCTGATGAAGGGGAGAAGCAGGGGGTTGGCGCGTGATGGAGGGTCAACCTTTGGAGTTGTTGATTTGCTGCTGAATGACAAATGGACAGCGGAGTCTCAGTGCAAACACCAAGGGGGGGCAGAGTAGCCTGTTCATATGTAACATCACTCTCAAACAAAGGTCTCCTTGTCACATAGACTACAGTATATTTCCACGGATAATGCCACGGCGTTGAGCACATGTGAGAGCACGCTCGTGCGCCCTCGCGGGCCCGCTCCGCCTCGGGCTGGCAGAGGCGATAAATCAAACAAATAGCATCACACCCCGACGAAGGAAGCACTCCAACAGATAAAATGTTCTCCCACACAACAAAGCCACACTCGCTGCGTAATTAATTGCAACAAATTACCCCTTCCTCTCCCTGTCGGGCCCCCGCCTCGCCTCTTTTACCGCACCGACAGGCGCGCGGCGCGCTCCCGAGCGCTTGTGCGCGAGGCCACTCGGCCTGCACCCTTCATAAGTGCTTTAATGTGGCTTATTGCAGTGTGCTCTCCCCTTAGCCGTGGAAATATTCGCTTGACGGATGTGCTTTGTCGCAGGCGCTCCCCGGTGGTGGGGGGGTACTGTCAGGTTGGAGATGATAACATTAACAGGGAGGCAAGGCGATGACAAATGCCTGTTATCAGCGAACGAGGCCGGTGACAAATCGAACGGCAGCGCCCAGGCAGCCCCGGCGCGGCGTAATAAAAAAGAAGATGGATGACATATCCAGGCAGGGCCCGCGTTAATGCGATTTCCACTGCTCTGCCTGACTCCCAATTAAGGCTGGGGGGGGAGAGGCGGTGGTGGTGGTGGCGAGGGGAGGGGAGGGAAAGAGGAGGAAAGAAGTAGAGACGAGAAGAAGAAAAGGTGGAAATGGGGTAGAACTGGAGAATAAATGAGGTAGATGCACGGGTGTAACAAGAGGATAAATGCCAGCGAGGAGGAGGCGAGTGACAGCGACAGAGAGGAGGAACACAACATGCAGCTTTAATTGGCTGCAGCCCCCACCTCATCCTCCTCCTCCTCCTCCTCCTCCTCCTCTCTTTCACTCACACCTCAGTCACCTTGGCACAGGGTCGCCGGGTGTCTGCGTCCTGGTGGAACGCCATTAGAGCTTTTAAAGGAAGTGATTCTGCAGTTAAACACCTAGCATTCCTTGCTAGCTGGCTTGTTGCCTGCTGCTGGAGTATGTATCAATAATGACTCTCAGCTACTACCACACCAAATTTTAGTTTAATATCTATAAATTTGGCCGAGTTATTGCGACTTACGGCGGTCTCGACTTACGGCAATCCGATGTTACGAGCGCATCATATTAATAAAAATTTTAAATTATATATTTTTCTATGTGTTTAAATGTTCTTGATTTCATGTGTACAGCACTTTGTTGCAGCTGTGGTTGTTTTAAATGGCTTTATAAATAAAGTATTATTATTATTATTATTATTATTATTATTATTATAATAGGCGGCAGTGGCGTAGTGGTAATGGCAGTCGTTCCCCGATCGGAAGGTTGGCGGTTCGAATCCCGGTTCCCCACACCATGTGTCGTTGTGTCCTTGGGCAAGACACTTAACCCCGAGTTGCTCCCGGTAGGACTGGAAAGCACCTTGCATGGTTGTCTGCCGCTACCGGTGTATGAATGTGTGTAGCATTCAATGTGTGTAGCACTTTGAGATTTTCACTAATGAAAAGTGCGTTATAAATTGAATTAATCATCATCATTATTATTATTATTATTATTATTATTATTATTATTATTATTATTAAGCCGATTTACGCAGTTTCCGGCAGTGTCCGTCAGTTTTCGGCAGTGCCCGCCAGCTTCGGTTACCTCCAGCTTCGACAGTCGGCTTTGGACAGACCGTCTGTCCGATCAGAGATTGCTTTGCTCGGATAAATGAGCTGGAAACTGTCGGTGAACTCTGTGGACGTCTCAGGCGGACGAATGGATTGGCGGCCTGGATGTTGTTGGCACCCGGAGCTAACATGCTAACGCCAGCCCCACCAGGGAGACGGAGCCGGCGGGCGGCGGAGATGCCTGCTGCGGCCGGGAGCTCGCCTTGATGTCCGCCTGGCAGAATCAGATGTTGGATGGACACCGAGCTAACATGCTAAAACACGGAGAAACAGCTGCGGCAGCCTTTTGGAAGGGCTAACGGGCGCAGCTATTGGAGGGGCTAACATGCTAACGCGTGCAACTATTGGAGGGGCTAACATGCTAACGTGCGCAGCTATGGGAGGGGCTAACATGCTAACGCATGCAGCTATTGGAGGGGCTAACATGCTAACAGGCGCAGCTTTTTGGATGGACATTGTGGAGAAACGGCTCCCAGTAAGTTATTCACTCTTTTTCCCTTCATTATGTATGGAGTTAACATGCTAACAGTCCTTCCTGTAAACAGTTTGGACAGCGTGAAGCAGCACGAAGCTGCAGAGCTCGGACGTGCAACGAGCTAACATGCTAACAGACGGAGACAGGCTTGACCAGCTCAAAGTAAGAAATTAACTACAGTATTTATTATTGTTCCAAATGTACTGTATGTGTTTTGTGATAATTATGTAGGGTACTGTGTTAGGATAGGCGAAGTGCTTGGTAACTTGGTAACTGTTTTGTACCGTACATGTACGTGTATAAGTGGTTGCTCGGGGGGTTTCCGACTTACGGCGATTTTTGTGTTACGAACGGCCGCAGGAACGGAACTCGAGGTTTGAAGGTCGAGGACCACCTGTATTGTGCTTTATAAATTTTAAATGCACCTCCAATGAATGTTCCTTTAAGTTTCATTAAAATCCAGCCGGTGATTAATGAGATATTTTGCTAACAGATTTTGGCAGCGCTAGCTCATGGTAAAGTCTCAGCGTGTGCGTTGGGCATGACTCTCAGCTACTACCACACCAAGTTTGAGCTCAACTCGAGTCGTTTTTGTGCTTGCTAAGTTCACCTAGCTCTGGCGGCCATCTTGGATGAGACTGACTCCAGAAGGTAATGGATGTGCATCTAATGAGAGTTTGAGTAAAATCGGTTTACTGGATTATGAGATATTTTGCTAACTGTTACAGACCTCCCCGGCCTGCGCCATCACCGACGGGCGATAACGCGTCGTAAACTTTGGGTTGTCAGAACTTTAGGCGTTTTTTTCAGCTTATGTTTACAAAAAAATGTGACGATGAGCAAAACTCAGCCCAGGCTGGCTGTTCCAGCTCCCACAGACCCAGATGTTATCTCTTCACTAAAAGGATCAGCGTAGGATACTGAGTAATCGCCTCTGGATGAGGGGGCATCTGTGCCTGAATACCCAAGGGCTGCTGTTTTGTCACTCTGACAGTGTTTTATAGAAGGCCGAGGAAGCTCAGAAGGCTGCAGAAGTGAGTCCCATATATCTCCCACTATTACACCGGGGCTGGAAAGAGAGGCTTGAAATGACAATGAAATATGGCCCTGGCTCGGAGGGAGAAGGAGAACAGGGTCTAAAGAGAGACAGCTGAGTCTCCCCGGGAGCCTGCAGGGGCTTCAAGTCTGAGACTGACGCACGGCACACTCCTGCACTACGCTGGCAGCGCGTCGAGGCAAAAAGCAGAGGATGTGTAGCGCGGAGGAAATCCTCAAGAGAGGTCCAGCCTCTCGTTGCTGATATTAGTCTGAAAGAACAAGGAGAAATTAGAGCCCTGCAGGAGGGTAAAAGTCTAAAGTCGGCAAGGACCCTTGCATCATTAAGTTGTCAAGTGGACGGGAGGCCCCGAAATATGACTTGGAGTTATTGCCAGGGCCAGGGCTGATGATATAAGAATTACAGTACATGGATCATAGCTGGATCGATAGGTAGACAAAGTCATTACAGAGGGGCTAGAGTTCAATGCCTCCCTTGGGCTGCACACGGCAACTCATATTTATCACCATGGCAATGTGTAACACACACAACACAGGTGGAAGGTTGTGTGCTCATAT
>JBBPBX010011173.1:5553-16057 GCA_038048925.1 Garcialebias charrua | reverse complement strand
CGTGCGCACGGTTGATACTTGAGGCCCCAGGAGACTACGCGTGTACAGTGGATTTGAAAGATGCCAATTTCCATATAGGTGTGTGGAGGAGACACAGAAAGTTCCTCCGTTTTGCGTTCGAAGGGAATGCTTATGAATTCAAAGCCTTACCCTTCGGTTTAAAGACTGCTCCGCGGACATTTACTAAATGTCTGGATGCAACCCTGACCCCTCTTAGGAATCAAGGACTCAGGGTCTTGAATTCTGGCCGGAAGAAGAAGGCAGGTGCTGTCACACTCCCTTAAGGTGATCTCTCAGCTGGAGTCTCTCGGTTTTTTCATAAACCTACAGAAAAGCGATCTGACTCCATCACGGGTTACCGTATTTCTGGGTGTACAGATTGACACTGTCCAATACAGAGCATGGCTCTCGAAGGAAAGAGTTTCCTCCATTCGCCATTACCTGGGAAAATTCAAACTGGACCAACGGGTCCCTGTGAAAACGTGCCAATGCCTGTTAGGCCTCTTGGCGGCAGCCATTCCTTGAGTGCCACGTGCATTATTGAAAATGCGGGCCATACAGGTATGGTTAATCCAACAAATACAACCCGCTCTGCCTAATCAAGCAGAAAAGGTTAGGATAGACCCAGAGTGTCTAAAGGCCTTGGAACGTTGGAGAGATCTGTCCGTTTTCACGGAAGGGGTCTCACTGGGAAGGGTGTCGTCCCGTGTAGTCATCACGACGGACGCCTCAAAAACGGGATGGGGAGCGATCTGCAGAAACCAGAACGCCCGCGGCCTTTGGAACGAACAGGAAGCCAAATTACATATTAACTTCCTGGAATTGCTGGCCGTATTCCTGTCATTGAAATACTTCTTCAGTAAAGGTCTGGTTGCTGGGCATCATATCCTGGTAAAATCAGATAACAGGACCACGGTATCCTTCATCATCTTGAGAGAGATGGACGGGCGTCGGTCGCTTAAATGCACAGAGGGCGGGGCCTCAGGCGCGACGCTGACGCCCATGCTGTAAAGGCGTGAATGTATTCCTTCAGGTAATTGCACGGGGCGCAATTCCCATAGCAAGTATGTTGCACCTCGTTCCCTTCCTTCAGGGAACATGAGTTATGGTGCATAACTTTCAGTTATTTTGGTTGTAAATGTTTTATCACATCCGGTCCCTCTGTAAGAACTATTTTATGTGTTTTTGACATCATTCATGGTTAAAAATATAAATAGCTTTTAGAGTCTGTAGCTGCCTAATTCACATTTCATGCAGCTGTAAATCAACACTGTATGTCACAGTTGGAGTCTAACGGTGCCTCCATCAGCTGAAAGTGTGCTGAACTTGGCTATGCCCTCGCTTATTAATTCATTTCATCACTCATTTTCTCTCACATACACAGTCTGAGTCTTCATCTCTTCCCTGCTGCTGTAATTAGAAGGACTTCTACCTTTCTCCTCCACCTCTCCTGTTCCACTGCAGGCTGAAGAAAAAAACTCATACATCCATGTTTCATAGCTCTTTTATTCTCTGTGAGGAGAAATAGCTTTTCGACAAGCTGCCCCCGCCTCTCCCAGGTCCAGGTGTCCTTGCCAGCAGAAAAAAAGGGTGCACAGTTGCAGACGGATGGTATCTGATAGTTGGCTGCCGTTGCCTCTGAGAGGAGTGCATGCTCAGATTTCAACTTTCTCTTTCAACGTGGGTTTGACTGACCCCTGCTACAATTGGACCAAACAGACCAAAAATCATTACGACCCATCAGTTAATGACCCAGAAGTATCCCTGCAAACTAATTCTGGGAGAATGTGGAGTAAATCTCATCTCTGACTGCCAAACCACACTGGTACCCCACCCTATTCTATCTCTACTCATCTGTTAAATGGAGTCATGTGGGATGTGAGCCAAAATCATTCACCCAACCACTAAGACTCCAGGAAAAAGTAGTGTATATATTTATAGCTACTGCGTGCTTGTGTTCAATAAGGTGGAACAATCAGCAAACCAGTATTCAGACTGCAGGGGGACTCAGTTCTCAAGTGGTTGATGGTTGGTTGTAGTTTACAAATGTAACCCTGTGAGAAGAAAGGAAAATGGAAATGCTAACAGCCATATGTTACAAACGTTTTGATAAAGACCTGATTGAAATGACAATCCTTAAAAATATTACAGTAGAGCGTTGACAGATGAGATGATCCATTAGATGTCTAGATTAAACATGGATTAGGATGGCTTTAGCACAGTGACCAGTAATCTTCTGAGAGGGCACAAGAGAACAGATGGTGAATGATACATGCAGTTGAACAATGTCATTTGTGTTACACAGCTGGGTTGCTGTTTCTGACACAGTGAGCACATTAACTAAGAACACATACAGAGCTGAACGTCTCACCAATCACCATATACAAACAATGCATCCTAATGGCGCATGTATCATTAACTAAGGGAGTTTATACAGTAGTGATGCAGGAGGGTTTAGTGAATTAATGACTTAAAGCTTGCTTCTATGTTATTTATGTACCTGTGGTAGGTCCGTGGTCAGTGCTGCAGTCTCATCATCCTGTAGCTGCCAGTGTAAGCCCGGTTTGTGCCTGGAATGGCATTCAGCATCAAATAATTGCCAAGTCTTTTGTATGAATTTGCTTGCATTAGTGACCCCTGAATGAAGGAGCAGCTGAATGTTTTCCTGTGGCGAACAGAAGTTCCTATAGCAGCTATGTGTTAATAATAATAATAATAATGAATTCAATTTATAACGCACTTTTCATTAATGAAAATCTCAAAGTGCTACAAAGTGCAACAGAATTAAATGTCAATAAAACAAGTAATAAAACAAGTAAAATCAATAACAGTATCAACTAAGATCAAAAGTAGAATCATGAGGAGGTAGAGTATGCTCGGTTGAAAAGAAAGGTCTTCAAGCCGCTCTTAAAGTCAACCACAGACTGTGGGGCTCTCAGACAGTCAGGAAGAGAGTTCCACAGGCGGGGGGCAGCCACACTGAAAGCCCGGTCTCCCATGGTCCTTAATTTGGTTCTCGGAATGTGAAGGAGATTACTGTTCTGTGACCGCAGCGACCGGGTGGATGAGTATGGAATAAGAATATCCTTCAGATAATCTGGTGAAGCTCCATGTAAGCATTGATGTGTAATGAGAGCAGTTTTGTACTGAATTCTGTAGTAGCTCTGTGTTGATGCTTAACTGTATCAATTTTGGGAGAAAATCTTTAAAAATAAAGTTTTTGTTACTTAATTCTCCTGCTGCACTTGTGCCATGTGAGTTGCAAGGCATTTGTTTTAAGATGGAGGCCTTGTGGGTAATTTTGACCCAAGGGCAGTAGGAGTTTTAAAACATAGTTTAGATGTTTTAGGAGAGTTTGAAAGGAAAATTTAGAAAATTAAATATTTTACCCGATGTAGTTTATGAAGTGGCTTTTTGAACAGCCTCAATGTGGAGAAATAGAGCTGAACTTTTTTCAACAGACAATCTAACAGCTAGTCTGAGCATATCAGTAGCAAACATGTCATAGCTCTCAACAACCTAGCTCCATGTTATATTTGAGATCTTATTCTTCTATGTTTTCCTAACAGAGCACTTTGCACTCAGACTGCTGGTTTATTTGCAGTTAGAGTTTCCAAAAGCAGAATGGGAGGAAGTGTCATAAGCTGAGGCTTTAAGGTCAAACCCAATAGTGCTGACAGCCAAAACCATCTGCTCACATGATCAAGGAGGACCATCAGCCTAACGATGGATCATTAGCACCCTTATGGTTACTTGACACCCGCTTCAAATGTTATCAACCATTAAATGGCCGTTATTAAATGTTGTCATCCCCTTATGTAGAGGTCAGACTGTCCCTCCTGTACCTCCTAGTAGGTTTAAAGGTACGTTGTTAGCCTTGGTAGCGATGATAATAGGCTCTGGGTCAGGTGTAAGATTTCCGTAGGTTTAGGAAAAGGGTTACATAAGTTGAAAAAAAGACACTTCCTGGTTTACTCCGGGGAGACGCTGCCTATTATCAGCGATAATAACGATAATAACGTACCTTTACACCTACTGTACTAGGAGGAAGGTGGGACAGTCTCACCGCTACATTATGGGGATGATAACAACTAATAACGGTCATTTAATGGACTGATAACATCCGAAGCCGCTCGCTGAGTGATACTAGCAATAACAGCATTGTAAGAGGGGGACAGTTGAACCCGGAGGCCTCCACCTCTGTTTAATGATGGACGGTTTCTTTTCACAAAGATGGCCTCCTTTACTCCTCTCTCAAACCATTGTTCCTCTCTATCAAGGATGTGAACATCTTCATCCCTGAAAGAGTGACCGCTGGCCTGGAGATGAGTGTAGACCGCAGAGTCCTGACCTGATGATGTTGATCTTCTGTGCTGGGCCATCCTTTTGGCCAGTGGCTGTTTAGTTTCCCCGATATAAGACTGATCACAGCCCTCCTGACACTGAACAGCTGTTACGGCTGGCTCAGGCCGAACACATTAAATGGACAAAGGACACAAGAAGGCAGAATGTAAAAATAAAAAGCTTTATTGAAAACTGCCCGACTCCTCCCTCCAGGTGCGGAGTGCACCGTCTTCTGGCACAGGGCAACAAAAAGGGAGCAAAAATAGACAGACAAAAGTACAAATAATTGGTGGACAAGAGTGAGTCAGCCAAAAAGAATATAACGTCCCCAGCGTCGGCCCAACCCATAAAAACAGGGCCGTCGCAGCCTATCTGGAGACGGACTACCTGACCAAAAGGGGACCCTAGGGGTAAAAGAAAAACGATATAACTGGACTACCGATCTCACTCTGTCATTAGGCAAACCAACAAAAACTCCAAACAGCTCCAAGCTCCAAACAGCTCCAAACTCCAAACAGCTCCAAGCTCAAAAATGTTCCTGGTTAAACCAACTTAAACTAACCACACAGGTCAGCATCCCTGATATCAATTATCATTAGCAGGATCCTAATGTCATCAATGCAGCCTTCAGCTACCCAGTGCACTAAGCACAACAAAAGTCAAATGATGAGCAAACATTCCTAAGTGCATCAAGCACAGTCAAACTCCACAAACAAATGAGCTGACACAAATGCAACTAGCAGTCAAGACCAAACATGAGCTAGTAGCCACTCTTTAAGTGCATCTAGCAGTCAAGACCAAACATGAGCTAGTAGTTACTCACCAAGAACCTTCTAAACAGAAGATCAGACTTCAAGACAGGCAGGGGCGGGCGGAGAACACCCCACAGTACCCAAACAGTACTCAAACAGTACCCAAACAGTACTCAAACAGCTCAGCAATAAAGCAACCAAACTCTGAGCTCACAACACTCCGCATTCAAGCACAGTCAACTTGAAGTATATATAGGCGTGGCTCTCAGGTGTTCCTGGCTGAACACACACAAGCCTGATCACAATCAGACTAATTAACCACACAAAAGCATGACTGCAGTCAACATACATAAGAACTAAAAGGTGTCAGCATTGGCAGCTTCCTCAGGATATGTAACACCTCCACCACCAGTGTTTTGTATGGGTGTGATGTGGATGCCAGGTGAAAACATCTCACATCCGCACATGCAAAATAAATAGGACCCTAGAGAGTAACAATGTAGCGGTCACAACAGACAAACGGACTAAAAACATTATTAAAACCAGTCCGCCTAACCGCTAACATAATCAATATCATGTTATCTTAAAATGTTTTAAAACCAAAAAGGCATCTCTGATCTGACATTAATTTGAAAAGCATTTGTTTTGTATAACAAACGCCATCATCATTTCTGATGAGGTCAGTCAGTGACGAAGAGAGTCGTAATTTCTTAGCAAACAGAGGGAAACTGTTCTCCTCCATCTCAGCACTGGACAGTGTTGGACAACTCTCTCCATTCAGCTGTAGCGACACCTTCTGGTCAACTGTAGCAGATCTGATTTCAGTTATTCTGAAAATATAGGAAATAGTGTCAGACAGTGAATTATGGTCAACATAAGAGTTCACTGTTGCACACCACACAGACTTAATAAAGTCATTTCCTGACTCATTTCCAGTTTCTTTTTGAGGCCATGGTCCCACATCATTCAGCAACAGTCTGCAGTCTGCAGTGGCTGAAAGGGAACACAAAGAAACAAGAGAACTTGACACACGTGTCTTGACAGTCAGGGGGGATCTGTCCTCTTTTTCTGCTCTGGACAGCATCCCTGTGTCAGTTTCAACAGCTCTGCTCTCAGCCGCACTGTAAGCACAGAGACCGTTAGACACAGAATCATGAAATGAGAGTTGTTCAGTTTTAAATAACAATAGAAAACTGTCACTCAAGTCAACATCATCTTTCACAACTCCTTCATAGTTCTGTGCAGGAGCTAAAAGAGAAAACAATGAAACGGGTGGAATTGTTTCTTCTGGATCCTCCTCAGTTAAGCTCACTGGGACTTCTTCTTCAGAGCTAAATAAAAAACATTCACTCAGGTCAATGTAATGTTCCTTCAGCTCATGAAAGTTTTTAAAATCCACATCTTTAACTGGGATTAAGTCAGATTCATTTTCATGTTTAATTTCAAGTTCAGTTACATGAAAAAAGAAGAAACTGTCACCCAAGTTGACATCATCCTCATTTTTCTCCTCCTCTGGACGATGTTCTTCTGGCGCCATCTCCTGTAGATGTGAGAGAGGCACACCTGCTTGAATGAAAGGCTCTGGTGTCACCTTTGGATGACACACAGTGGGACACAAATGGTGATCTTCCCTTTGTGCAGTATGGAGCTCTCTCAATTCTAGAAGACGCTTCTTCTCATGTAGAGCGGCTAGAATACTTTGACTTTTGACTTCTTGTTCTTTTAAGAACAATTCATGTTTAAGTTGTAGCTCCCTTCGTGCGACCTCGAACTGTTGTGAAATAAGTTCTTTTTCTTTCCTCAATTGTTCTTCAAGCTCTTTTTTTCTTAAAGCAACTTCATTTTCATTTGAATGTCCATAATCAGGCATCACAACAACCCCAAGTTGAATTAATTCAGTCAGCAGTCCACCCTCAAACCAACCATCACGTTCGTATTCTCTAGTGTTGATTTTAAAATGGTTTGCTATACTCAACATCTGCTCTCTCGTGCAGTTCATATAGACATCAAACGTGGGCTGTTCAAGAAATCTCTTCAAATTGAACTCCATGATGTGAACACAAACAGCTTTTAAGCTGTACCCCTCTTCAAAAGACTTTCACTGTAAACAACAGAAAAAAATCCCAGCTGCATTTGAAAGCAGCACAATCCAAAAACACACACAGCTGCGTGTTTCAGCTCAATCAGCAACTAGGAGCTGGTCCTGTCAGCTCCAGAGCTGGTCCTGTCAGCTCCAGAGAGAGTGCAAACTACAGCACACAGCTGTCACACACCAAATGTAAAAAGGAGCAGTTAATTCTATTAACTGCTGTCCAAAAACACTTGGCTTCAAAAGACTTCACCACACTCTCAATATTTTAAGCACAAAAATCTCAATGTCTGCTCAAAACCAGATTTCCACAAACATGCACAGCGCTGGACCCGCCTACGAGTCAAACCAACAGCAGGTTTATTTAATTAACCCAACAAGGATCACAACAGCTCAAAGATCCAAACGCGGGCTCAAAAATGCAGACAATGTCTCAAAAATCCATACAAGGACTCAAAAAGGATTCAAGATCCAGACAAGGAGCAAAAGGAGAAAAAGGATCCAAGATCCAGACAAGGAGTCAAAAAGGATTCAAGATCCAGACAAGGAGTCAAAAAGGATTCAAGATCCCGGACAAGGAGTCAAAAAGGATTCAAGATCCCGGACAAGGAGTCAAAAAGGATTCAAGATCCCGGACAAGGAGTAAAAAAAAGATTCAAGATCCCGGACGAGGCGCCCAAAATATGTTACGGCTGGCTCAGGCCGAACACATTAAATGGACAAAGGACACAAGAAGGCAGAATGTAAAAATAAAAAGCTTTATTGAAAACTGCCCGACTCCTCCCTCCAGGTGCGGAGTGCACCGTCTTCTGGCACAGGGCAAAAAAAGGGAGCAAAAATAGACAGACAAAAGTACAAATAAGTGGTGGACAAGAGTGAGTCAGCCAAAAAGAATATAACGTCCCCAGCGTCGGCCCAACCCATAAAAACAGGGCCGTCGCAGCCTATCTGGAGACGGACTACCTGACCAAAAGGGGACCCTAGGGGTAAAAGAAAAACGATATAACTGGACTACCGATCTCACTCTGTCATTAGGCAAACCAACAAAAACTCCAAACAGCTCCAAGCTCCAAAAGGCTCCAAACAGCTCAAAAAGCTCCAAACAGCTCCAAGCTCAATAATGTTCCTGGTTAAACCAGCTTAAACTAACCACACAGGTCAGCATCCCTGATCAATTATCATTAGCAGGATCCTAATGTCATCAATGCAGCCTTCAGCTACCCAGTGCACTAAGCACAACAAAAGTCAAATGATGAGCAAAACATTCCTAAGTGCAGTAAGCACAGTCAAACTCCACAAGCAAATGAGCTGACACAAATGCAACTAGCAGTCAAGACCAAACATGAGCTAGTAGCCACTCTTTAAGTGCATCTAGCAGTCAAGACCAAACATGAGCTAGTAGTTACTCTTTAAGTGCATCTAGCACAGTCAGGACCAAACATGAGCAATCAGCTACTCACCAACAATCTTCTAGACAGAAGATCAAACTTCCTGACAGGGGCGGGCGGAGAACACCCCACAGTACCCAAACAGTACTCAAACAGTACCCAAACAGTACTCAAACAGCTCAGCAACAAAGCAACCAAACTCTGAGCTCACAACACTCCGCATTCAAGCACAGTCAACTTGAAGTATATATAGGCGTGGCTCTCAGGTGTTCCTGGCTGAACACACACAAGCCTGATCACAATCAGACTAATTAACCACACAAAAGCATGACTGCAGTCAACATACATAAGAACTAAAAGGTGTCAGCATTGGCAGCTTCCTCAGGATATGTAACAGGTCTGTAGCAGCAGCAGCAAGAGCAGCAGTGTGAAGAGGAGCCATGAAGCCAGTGTTTGGAGCCATTTGAGGTGGCCGTTTGTGAGCCGTTTGGAGCCATTTGATGTGGCCGTTTGGAGCCTTTTGAGGAGGCCGTTTGATGAGCCGTTTGGAGCCATTTGATGTGGCCGTTTGGAGCCTTTTGAGGAGGCCGTTTGATGAGCCGTTTGGAGCCATTTGAGGTGGCCGTTTGGAGCCTTTTGAGGAGGCCGTTTGAGCTGTGTAAAGAAGTCCGTATGAAGAAGCGGATGTCGTGAGACGAGCAGAAGTGCTGTCGTTTGCTGAGGTTTTCCAGCTTCTACAGTTTGCATTTGACATCATTCAGTCAGACTTTTTCCATCTCAAGCTGGTGCTAAATGCTGACAAAACCAAAGGGATGTTGTTTTCCAAAAGGAAGTCAGTGCCAGCAACTCTTCCTCCTATCTCATCCATGCATGGTGTTCCTATTGAGTTTGTAGAATCTTACAAATACAGTATTTGGGAATTTTGGTCAATGCACATCTCCCTTTTAAACCACATATCAAAAAATTGAGAAAGAAACTGACATTAAAACTGAGTTTCTTTTTCAGAAATAGATCTTGCGAATGTGAGAAACACCTTGTAACCACTACCTTCCTACTGGTCATTGACTATGGTAAAATTATTTACATGGATGCCGCTGCCAGCTCCTTGCAGATGTCGGATGCTGTCCACCATGGCATGCTAAGATTCATAACAGGTTTTAACTACTGTACTTCACTGCAATCCATACTCCTTGGTCAGTTGGTCATCATTTTCTACACGTAGGCTCTCACACTGGTTCATTTTCATCTATAAATCCCTCCTTGGTCTGATACCTTCTTATATCTCCTCCCACATGTAACGCTGTCAGTGCAGTCACAGCATGCGCTCTCAGTCCACCATTACCTGCAGTGCTCCCTCAGTACGGACTTGGCAAAAAAGGCATTTTCCTACTCAGCTCCTGCAACCTGGAACACTTTGCAACAAGAACTGAAGTTGTCCTCCATGACTTATTTGGGGGATTTTAAACATTTGATAATGACAATAGAAAAATCAAAGCAAATATGTTCTTGTTTTTAGTATTTCACCCTGTTCTATGGCACTTTGATTTATTGTTTTACAACACGACTTATTTTAACTGCATTTTTACTGTAGTTTACTATTATTCTTTTCTGTACGGAACAGGTCTCTCTTGTAAATGAGTTATTGTGGCTCAGTGAGACTAGCCTGTATAAATAAAGATGAGGAGTGATAGGGCAATCTGCAGTGCATATGTATATCTTACATCAGCTTTTTACTCGAACCCCACACTCTGTTCTTTGAAATGAGAAAGCTCCTCAGATGAGAAGCGAAACGTCTTCAGTTACAAATAAAGTACAGTTGTATTTGTCTTAAACTTTTTTGAATTTACCATGTCCTGACTGAGTGCACTGTCCTAACACATGTTGAATGTGTAAAAGTTTTTGCTGATATAATATTGTTAAAAAAAAAAGGG
>JBBPBX010011172.1:29145-45478 GCA_038048925.1 Garcialebias charrua | reverse complement strand
TATATATTGTATTTGTGTATATATATATATATTGTATTTTTTTTTTAAATTTGATTTATAATCTGTAATCTACTCAGTTAAAAACTGTAGAATATTTCCTGTTCAGGTGTGTTAAAAACTGAAAATCAACTAATGAACAAGCAACAACAGAATGCATTACTCAGAGTAATAAAATGAAAATAACGTGAATAAAGAAAATAAACCCCACCATTTTAAAGCATAATAATTAAAAATATACAAATCTTTGTGGTGTTCTATTTTGTTGATCCTTGCAGTTTTCCAATAAAGTTGTTTTGGGTTTTCAATAAACATATTTATACATTTTCTAACTTCTCTTATGCAAGCCAATTTTTCCTGCAAGTTAACTTTAGTATCACAAATAAGTCAGAATCAGATCAGAATAAACTTTATTATCATTGCACCAGTGTACAGCTAGAACATGTACAGTCCAAGGGCGTCAGAAGCATCTGTAATGTGGGGGGCACTGATGTGTGTAGGTGTGCGCGCGCGTGCATGCAAACACAAAAAAGTGTACGCTAGTATACAAAAAAAGCAACATTTCACCTAGATTTCCTTCCTTTAATTCCACACATTTAAAGCATGTTTCTCATCAAGTTTATTCAGCTGTGTGTCTTAAATCAGGGTATCCGCGGGGTTGTAAAAGGTAGTAAATAAAATTAACATAAATTATGGCCATTAAAAAGTAATAATTCTCATCTGACGAGGTATTAATTTTTTTATAACCTACACAACTACGTATATTTTTCCTGTTCTATCGGCTAAAAAAATCCTGTGAATTTATTTATCTTTTCTAATTTTATGTTCGAGTAGGACCTTAGCTAAATCAATGACGTCATATTGTCGGTCAGTGTGTGTTCACACCTACGACCAGCCGAGGGCCGACAGAGCTTCCAGAACCATCATGGGGAAATGTAAGTTTTCAGACCTCTGGTGAGAGGACGCCAGATTCAGAGACTGAATTCAGCCAGTAATTTGTTACAGCCGAGAGGCTTATTGTCATGTCTAAAAAGAAACGGGAAGGAGGAACGCGGCTCGTTTCTCCAAAATTTAACAAGAAAAGCACCTAAACAAATATTTGTTAGCTCAAAATTATAGCAAAGGTGTGTCTCAGTCGAACGTTTTCTTAATAAACGTACTTTAATGGTCAAATCAGCTTTATTTAAAAAAATAATTTCACTGCCTCGGTGCTCCGTGAACGCACAGAGGATGAGAAACAGGGAGGAGGAACACGGCTCGTTTCTCCGAAGTTTAACAAGAAAAGTACCTAAATAATTATTTATTTGTTCAAAATTATAGCAAAGGTGTGTCTCAATCTATTATTTGCTTAGTAAATGCGCTTTAATGGTCAAATTAGCTGCATTTCGCCGTGGTGTTGCAGCTGGATTGACGGTTCCAAGCAGAGAGCAGAATGAAGGTGGGGAGAATATGGCAGGCCGATTAAGTCATTAAAAGTTGGTGAAGATTCTCAGTCATCCAGGACATGGTAAATTCTAAAAATTGCAAGAAAAAAAACAACGTATAAAATAAAGTATAATAAATAAATTCCAGTTGTTTTTGTCTTGAACTTTTTTGAATTTGTCATTAATAGCCACATTTACCTATTACATGACAGAACAGCCAACAGCATGCCCTACAAATATTACTACAGTACTCTGCTTCCATCAAGTGGCTGAAATACTGCTCATTTTTTCCAGTTAGAATGAATGGAAACAGTCATATCTCAGCAAAAAAAATGGTTTATAAATATGGGAGAAAAAAATCTTATAGGCCAAAAAATACGGTACTCATTATTTTTCGCCCTCTCTTTTTGAGTTGTGCATGGATCAGTGTTGAATTATTTTACGTAAACTGTTCCGTTTTCAAGTTTACGGTTTTTTGTTTGCCATTAGAGAGATATGTGTGTGAACAATTAAACTTTTTGTCTTGGGTTAGATTTAAATAACTAACAGGTCACTGCTTTTATTGAGGCAAGAAGCAACTTCATGTATCCAGTAATTGTTATAAAACATTTACTACCGAAGTTTAGGAAGAAAATGTAATCTATCACTTTACAATTAGTTCTCTGAACTGAAGTACAGTAAAAAAAGGTTGCCGCTACGGTTGCAGCTCAGTGTTGTGATGGTATTAAAAAATATTGTGATGGTATTAAAAAATATTGTGATGGTATTAAAAGTTATTAAATTTAACTCAAGAATTTCTGTATTTACCCTGTAAATACGTTTCAACTTTAATGCACTTTAACACACAGCAGCACTATTTGTGTTCATAAAGAATTAACATTAAATGTTCAGTATGTAATTTCTGGAACACGCTGGAACTTAGGAACATTTTGAACAGAGACACGTTTCTGGTCCCTCCCCCTCAGAGCCATACAGTATATGGCTGTTACCCTTGCTCTGCTGAAATTCAAATTCAAACTCTGTTTTTATTGGCTGGTTAACGGCGTGTCACTGTGGCTTTTTAGAAATGCTTTTAGAGAAGCAAGGGGACAATAGTTTTTTTTTAGAGATTCTTCTTCTTCTTTCGGCTTTTCCCTTTTCAGGGGTCGCCACAGCGAGTCATCCTCCTCCACCTCACTCTGTCCTCTGCATCCTCTGTCCTCACTCCAACTACCTTCATGTCCTCTCTAACTGCATCCATATATCTCCTCTTTGGTCTCCCTCTTTGTCTTTTTCCTGGCAGCTGCATTTCTAACATCCTTCTACCAATATACCCACTGTCCCTCCTCTGGACATGTCCAAACCATCTCAGTCTGGCCTCCCTAACTTTATCTCCCAGTTGTTCAACATGTGCTGTACCTCTGATGATCTCATTCCTGATCTTATCCATCCTTGTCACTCCTAAGGAGAACCTCAGCATCTTCATTTCTGCTACTTCCAGTTCTTTCTCCTGTCTTTTTGTCAATGCCACTGTCTCCAGACCATACAACATAGCTGGTCTCACCACTGTCTTGTAAACTTTTCCTTTGACCTTTGCTGACACCTTTTTGTCACAAATCACTCCTGAAACTTTTCTCCATCCACTCCATCCTGCCTGGACTCTCTTCTTCACCTCTTTACCACATTCCCCATTTTCCTGTACAGTGGACCCCAAGTACTTGAAGTCCTGCACCTTTGTGACCTCTGCTCCTTGTAGCCTCACTGTTCCACTGGCCTCCCTCTCATTCACACACATGTACTCTGTCTTACTACGGCTGACTTTCATTCCTCTTCTTTCAAGAGCATACCTCCACCTCTCCAAGTTCTCTTCCACTTGTTCCCTGTTCTCACCACAGATCACAATGTCATCTGCAAACATCATAGTCCATGGGGATTCCTGCCTGACCTCATCTGTTAGTCGGTCCATCACCAGAGCAAACAAGAAGGGGCTCAGAGCCGATCCTTGATGCAATCCCACCGCCACCTTGAAGCTATCTGTCACTCCCACAGCACATCTCACCACTGTCCTGCTGTCCTCATACATGTCCTGTACCAGTCTAACATACTTTTCTGCCACTCCAGATTTCCTCATGCAATACCACACCTCTTCTCTTGGTACCCTGTCATATGCTTTTTCTAAATCCACAAACACACAATGGAGTTCTTTCTGACCCTCTCTGTACTTCTCTATCAACATCCTCAAAGCAAAGATGGCATCTGTGGTGCTCTTTCTTGGCATGAAACCATACTGCTGCTCACAGATAGTCACCTCTTGTCTAAGCCTTCCTTCCACAACTCTCTCCCAGATCTTCATTGTGTGGCTCATCAACTTAATTCCCCTGTAGTTGCTACAACTCTGTACATCACCCTTGTTCTTAAAAATGGGAACCAGCACACTTCTTCTCCATTCTTCAGGCATTTTCTCACCCTCAAATATTCCATTAAATATTTGAGTCAAAAACCTCACTGCCATCTCTCCAAGACATTTCCAAACCTCCACTGGTATGTCATCAGGTCCTACTGCCTTCCCCTTCTTCATTCTTTTCAGAGCTTTCCGGACTTCACCCTCACTAATCTTTCCCACTTCCTGGTCCACAGTTTCTATGACCTCCACTCTTCTTTCTCTTTCATTCTCTTCATTCATTAGCTCCTCAAAGTAATCCTTCCATCTTCCCATCACACTCTCCTCACTTGTTAGAACATTCCCATTCCCATCTTTAATAAGCCTAACCTGCTGCACATCCTTTCCAGCCTGATCCCTCTGTCTTGCCAATCGGTACAAGTCCTTCTCGCCCTCTTTAGTGTCCAGTCTCCCATACAACTCATTGTACGCCCTCTGCTTTGCCTTAGCTACTTCCCTCTTTGCTCTATGTCCCATCTCCTTATATTCCTGTCTCCTCTCTTCAGTCCTCTCACTGTCATATTTCTTCTTGGCTAATCTCTTTCTTTGAATGGCATCCTGCACTTCACTATTCCACCACCAGGTTTCCTTATCATCCATTCTCTGTCCAGATGACACACCAAGTACCTTCCTACCTGTCTCTCTAATTACTGTTGCTGTAGTAGCCCAGTCACTTGGAAGCTCTTTCTTACCACCCAGAGCCTTTAACAGCTCCTCTCTGAATTTCTCACAACATTCTTCCTTCTTCATCTTCCACCATTTGGTCTTCTTCTCTGATTTTACTCTTTTTCTCTTCTTCACAACAACAGTCATTCTACACACAACCATCCGATGCTGTCTGGCCACGCTCTCCCCTGCCACAACCTTACAGTCTCCAATCTCCCTCAGGTTTCCTCTTCTACACAGAATGTAATCGACCTGTGTACTCCTTCCTCCACTCTTATAGGTCACTCTATGTTCCTCCCTCTTTTGGAAATAGGTATTGACTATAGCCATTTCCATTCTCTTGGCAAAATCCACCACCATCTGTCCTTCCTGGTTTCTTTCCTTGACACCAAACCTACCCATCACTTCCTCATCCCCTCTGTTTCCTTCACCAACATGTCCATTCAGGTCTGCTCCAATCACCACTCTTTCCTCCCTGGGAATACTCTCTATCACTTCATCCAAATCTTTCCAAAATTTATCTTTCTCCTCCCCATCACATCCAACCTGTGGAGCATAACCACTGACTATGTTTAGCATCAGACCTTCTACTTCTACCTTTAGACACATCACCCTATCTGACACTCTCTTCACCTCTACTACATTCTTTGCCAACTCCTCCTTCAGGACCACCCCTACTCCATTTCTCTTTCTATCCACACCATGGTAAAACAGTTTGAACCCTGCTCCAATACTGCGAGCCTTGCTGCCCTTCCACTTGGTCTCTTGGACACATAAAACATCTACCTTTCTTCTCTGCATCATGTCAGCCAGCTCTCTACCTTTGCCTGTCATTGTCCCCACATTTAGAGTTGCAACCCTCAGTCCTACATTCTTCACTTTCCTCCTCTCCCTCTGTCTCCTGACACGTTTTCCTCCTCGGCGTCTTCGACTAACAGTAGTACAATTTCCGCCGGCACCCTGTTTGTCAACAGCACCGGTGGCGGACGTTGTTAACCCGGGCCTCGACCGATCCGGTATGGTTTCACTTTGATGAACTCGCATTATGGTTTTGGCAAGTGTTTTACGTCGGATGCCATTCCTGACACAACCCTCACCATTTACCCGGGCTTGGGACCGGCACAAGAGATACACTGGCTTGTGCTCCCTAGTGGCTGATCAGTATGTCAGGAGGTAGTGACAGAGTGAAGAAATGTTAAAAATATATTGTTAGAAAAGTTACATACAGCTCCTTTAACATGTCCCCTTCACATATAATGGTTGCAACGCCTATGGTATAGTCGTCCAAAGGTGGGCGGAGTGCACGAAGCCTGCTACCATAAATAAGTTCAGTTTTAGTTACAAAGGTTTTCACCCAAAGCATCCATAGAACATGTAGAATTGCTCCAGCAAAAATATCACAAAAAGACATGGTTAAAAGCTGTAGCTCTGCTCTCCATATTTATTTAACTATGGCTCAAAGTCAGTATGACCTGTGCTCCAGTCATCTGGCACGCTTTGTATCCTTTGACTTTCTCAATAAAGTTTGTTGGAAAAAAAAAAGTAAAGGTCATGTGTTTCCTGCTGATGATGGGTGCAGGTCCATGTGAGACATGTGTCTCCCTGTTCTATGAAAATGAGCAACAAAAAGAAACATTCAGGAAGTTATTTTCAACTCCGACAATCAACTTTACAGCTCTGGTTTGTAGTTTTAAAAATCTCAGGTTTGATGCTAAATGAGATTAGCCTTCCTGACAAGATTGTGTGTAGCTAGCATGACATCAGAGGTCTGTTTGTATCTACCAGAGCTCCTCCACATAAAGGAGGAAGAGGATGAAGTTTGGACCAGTCTGGAGGAGGAGCAGCTTAGTGTGATCCTGGTGATTCCCCCGAAGAGTGAAGATGAAGAAGAGAAGCCTCTGTTCTCACAGCTTCATCAGCACCACATGGAGGACAGAGATTTTCCAACCAGCAGCTCAGCTGACCAGATGAAAGTAGAAGCTGATGAAGAGGACTGTGGAGCAGGAGGAACTAGCAGAAACCCAGATCTAAATCCTCATGGAGATGTTTCCAGTTCTTCAGAGGCTAAAAGCAGTGATGATGAAGACGAGGATATTAATGATCCTCCTGAATGGTCAACAGAGGACAAGGACAAAGACTGGAAGGAAAGCAGGACTCCAGAGTCAGGTGGAGACTCTTGACAAGCTCTTTGTGTTGAATGTGGTAAAATATTTAACAGTAAACCAAAACTTGACACAAGAGAGTCCACACGGGAGAAAAACCGTATCAGTGTGACGTTTGTGAGCAAAGTTTTAACCATGAGACAAATTTAAATATTCACATGAAAGTCCACACTGGAGAGAAACCATTACTGTAGTTTGTGAATTTTGTGGACAGAGGTTTGTCCAAAAGTCAAATCTGAATGCACACATCAATGTCCACACAGGGAAGAAGCCGTTTGATTGTGATGTTTGTGGACAAAAGTTTAGCCACAAGACATTTAAACAGACACAAGAAAATTCACACGGAACAGAAACCACTTGAATGTGATATTTGCAGACAAAGGTTTGGCCAAAAGGCAAATTTAAAAACACACATGAGCATCCACAAAGGACAGAAACCATTTGTGAGTTTTGTCAACAGAGTCTAAAGTTGTCTGGTCCTCTGGACATTCAACAAACAAACGAACCAGACTTAACTTTTTTAGATTTTTCTACCTGGATTATTGAGCATAGCATGCTCAATAATCATGTATCAGGATATTTGTCAACAGAGATTTATCCAAAAGTCAGAATTAAATAAACATATTAGAATACACACCAGACAGAAACCATTTCTTTGTTTGGTTTGTGAACAAAAGTTTAGGCAAAAGTCTAATTTAAACCCACACATCAGAATCCATGCAGGACGGGAAACTGTTAGCTAACAAGTTTAAATAGCTAAAACCGAGCTTGAGCCATTTTTGTGTTTGCTAAGTCTTTGGTGGCCATGTTCATTCATTCATTCAACCTTTATTTAGTCAGGTAAATCTTATTGAGCTTCGAGGGCTCATTTACGAAAGCGACCTGCTACAAACTAAAGAATGATGAACAGCAATGGTACAAGTACATTAAACAATAGACAAAAGAAAAAGTAGCAAAAACTAGCAAACATTATAAGGTAGATGTACAAAATCAAAAACAGGAACAAATCTGCATTGGTTTTTGCCAGGATTCCAACAGATTCTGAAAATCATTTAGAGAGGTCAGGGCCGAGAGCTTCAGATCTTTTTGTAAGATATTCCATGAAGCAGGAGCAGAGTAGGAGAAGGCCCTTTTTCCAAGTTCAGTCCTCACTGACGGAACACTGCAGGTAATCATGTCCTGAGAGCGCACGCTGTAGCTGCACTCACGCAAAGACATGTAGGAGGAGATGTATGAGGGCAGATGTTGAATCGGGTTGGCACCGATAAATAATAAGCTGTAGACTTCCATCCTCTCACATCCACTGGTTTATGGGATATTTCGCTAACACTACATGCAAAAATATTATCACAGCTTTGCTTTTTGATGGCGAGCCATAATGAAAGTAGCATTATAAAAGAATGTTCTGTCCTGTTGTGTACGGCAAAATTGTTAAATTTTTGGTGTACAAAAATGCTACCAAAGGTCAAAGTACACAGTTTACCACCAATACACCTGTTTTAGATTTAATTTATTTATGTTTGGCCAAAAAAAAAAGAATGATGCTATTAACTAAAAAACTCTTCAAACTACAGTATCTTTATTTGTCACCTTTGTGGGTTTAAAACAAGCAAATATTTTGTCTGACACAACACTGAAATCAGTAAAGGTTTAGCTTTGAAACAAAAACATTTAGAATAAAATGAACAAACAACAACAACAACTGAGAATAAATCTATGGTCTAACTCCTAAACATTAACATGTTCTTTATAAAATAGAAGCATGGCAACTCTAAAGCCATTTAACAACGAGGTAAAGAGCGTTTCAAGAACACAAATGAAGGCACGCGATTATTTCAAAGTTCTTACATTTGTTTTAAAAATCAAGTATTTTCCACATTTCTGAATAATTTTGACATTTTCCTGTAAACATACAGGAAACAGCAGGAAATTACCATTCTGGCGGGTAGGGTGGGGGGTGGATTGTATTTTTGTAACAAATTTACGATCTTAAATACACGGTTTAGATGTTCTTCAGGAGGTTAGGTTTTGAGAAACCTCCGATTCTGAGTAAAATAGAAAAATACATTTTGCTTTAGGGTTAGAGTACCGGTAACTTGTAATTCAAGCACATTCAGGACTGCACAAGATTTCCTTCAACATAAACAAAACTTGAGACCTGTGCAAACATTTAAGTCTTCACTCAGTTCTTGGTATTTTCCTTCAGTCAGAATCTGGAAGTAAAGTAGGAACTTTAGGGCTGGTTTAAAACTCAATACTGTATGTCTATAGTTTAAAACATAATAAATCTGAAAAGCTAATGTCCTGTTTGAGCTTTATCTGCTTTTTACGATGGAGCTTTAGGGCCACGCCAAAAAATAAAAAATAAAAAAAATTATACACGGTACACAGGTTTTCCTCGACTTACGACGTTTCGGACTTACGAACGCATCTCATAATTTTTTTTTTTAAAACAAATAAATAAATGTACAGTACTGTACAGTTACCAAGCACTTAGCCTATCCTAACACAGTTTTTAAAGATGGAGTGAGTTGAATTGTGTCCCTCCTCCCTGCAGGCTCCATTCCCATAAAGGGAGCTAGCTCCCTTTATGGGAAAGGGAGACAATTCAACTCACTCCTTCATCTTTAAAAACTGTGTTGTGATAGGCTAAGTGCGTGGTGACTGTACAGTACTGTACATCTATTTATAAAAAAAAAATTTAGTATGTGACCCGACTTACGTCATTTTCGAATTACGAAAGGCCCGTAGGTACGGAACTCGTTTGTAAGTCGGGGACTACCTATATATATATATATATATATTTTTTTTTTTTTTCAAGCCATAAAATTACGAGAATAAAGTCGTAACACTTTTTTTTAAGCCGTCCATTTTTTTTCTCCAGTCGCGACCTGTCAATCAATCCAGTAGGCGTGTCAGTAAATGACCAATCCGAAGCTAAATGCTCCTTACCTGCAGAGAGCTGGAACGTACCACCTTACTGTAAGCAGGTTCAAAGTCCTGATATTGATAATCATCTGATGATGTGCTAACAGATTACAGTTTCGCTCGCTGAGC
Organism: Garcialebias charrua; assembly: GCA_038048925.1. Classification (NCBI taxonomy): domain Eukaryota; kingdom Metazoa; phylum Chordata; class Actinopteri; order Cyprinodontiformes; family Rivulidae; genus Garcialebias; species Garcialebias charrua. The sequence continues at coordinate 35,753 of JBBPBX010011172.1, read as the reverse complement.
GCCGTTTTCAAACAGAAACAAAAACGAAAGTCATGACGTCACCCCAGAAGCAGCATACAAAAACACAACAGCAAGTTGCAGTACTGGAACACGTTTTGAGTAAGAGTTCTCCATTTTACCACAGTAAAAATGCGTAAACATGCTATATCGTGTCGGAGTTCAGATAATATTACGACTCATTTAGTTTCGGGTTGGTCATCTGCTGACAGGCCTATTGGATTGATTGACAGTTTGCGTCGTGGATTCTTCTAGTGAAAAAAAAAACGACAGCTGTAAAAGAAAAGAAGTCTCGTACAACTACTTTATACTCATAATATTAAGACGTTATTCGACTTTATTCTCGTAATTTTATGGCTTTAACTTTTTTTTCTTAGCGTGGCAATTTTTTTTTTTTTTTCTTCGTGCGACTAGTTCGCTGTGGTGACCCCTGACGAAGTGAGAAGCTGAAAGAAGAAGAAGGAAAAAAAAACTCCTTAGCCTCCATGGCAAGGTCTACACAGGCTATGGGCTTCTTGGTTTCTATACAAGCTGTGGAGAGAGACGTCTGGACCTCTCTGCTCAAGCTGCTGCCCCTGAGACCTGCCTTCAGAACAAGAGCACGATGATGGATGAATGGATGGATGTATAAGTACAGTCCATTAACCATTTAATTCACCACCTCTTATCAGATCTTATTTGTGACAAGTTGTCGTCCTGATCTTGTTTTTAACGTGTCCACACATGTTGGGGACAAACCATCGCTGGCTGGAGCTTCGTGGGTTTTATGGTTCCTGCAGCTGATCTCGGCAGAGGTCCATGTTTCCTGGCAGCTTTAGTCCGGGCGGCTTTCTTCCCCCTCTGCTCTGCGATCAACATCCACGCCTCCAGCTCCTCCAGACGTAAGCCGGACTTAACGGCCGGATGGAGCGCGGCGGGGACGCAGCACGGACACAACGTGCGTTTCCTGGTCCGTCCCATCCTCCTCGTGTTTGTGTCCACGCACGCCTGCGTCTGCAGATGGACGGGTGTTTCCTCCGGTTTGGACCAGACATCTGTTTCAGAGATATCTTCATCGATTGGCTCCATGTAACCAATCACAGGCTTCTGAGCGGAGAAGAAGCGCTCCATCAGGGCAGCAGGAGGTTCTGGGTTCAGTTTGAATCCTGACCTGTTCAGAGGCGTGGTCCTTGTGAGAAAACTATCAGACAGTTCAAGTCCAGGAAGTAATTTTGGGCCGTGGGAGTCCTGGGGAGATGGTTGTTGCTCTAACACAGCTGCTTCAACGAGCTTCTGTAGGTAAATTTTCACATCAGCTGTAATCCCAAACATCTTCCTCAGCTGGTGGTCCGATCTTTGTGCAGCAAGCTCAGAGTTCTGAAAAAAAAAAAAAACATTTTAGGAAGACGGAGAACTCAAGACTGACAGATCGAACCTCAGATGAACAGACAGATTCCACCAAGTCATTATTTACTAAACAAAACCTGGTTCTGGACCTGACCCAGCAGCTTGTAGAACCTTTCAGTGGTTTTCTGTAGGACTTTATCAGTCCCATGGTTCTGGTCCATTCTTCTTTCCATCGTTGGTTTCTGCTCAGCTCTCTGAAGGTCCACCACAGCGTTTCAATCAGGTTGAGGTTCTGGACCTTTGCAGCACCTTGGTTCTGTTCTCTTTGACCCGTTCTGTTATAGAGTAGTGGCTGTGTTTGGGATCATGGTCCTGTTGAACCCAGTTTGGACCAACCTTCAGTTTTTAGACCATGAGTGCCCAATACGTCGATCTCAGAGGTATTCTGGGTTGATCGCATGGCATTAATGAAACAGACGTCAGCCGATCACCATCTATGAAACTTGTCTCTTGATTGACAGACAGGGCAGCCAGTCTGAGGCCTCGTTTACACGACGTGAAACGTTTGTTCATTTACAGACAACAGCCTCGTTCTCTCTGAAACTGAAGTTTCTGAATCCAGCTCTCAGAGTGGAGATTTTTGGGGGAACCCCCCACGGAGGAGTGAGATGCTCCCAGTGTGAAGTGGCACATGCACACTGCAGGCAGCTGCAGTCCAAAGTTTTTCTGCTCTAACAACAGTTATAATAAATAACAGTTATAATAAACATAACAGTTATAAAAAATAACAACAGTTAAAGTTATAATAAATAACAGTTATAATAAACATAACAGTTATAAAAATAACAACAGTTATAATAAGTAACGACAGTTATGATAAATAACAGTTATAATAAATAACTGTTATGATAAATAACAACAGTTATAATAAACATAACAGTTATAATAAACATAACAAGTTATAATAAATAAGTTATAATAAACATAACAGTTATCCATCCATCCATCCATCCATCCATCCATCCATCCATCCATCCATCCATCCATCCATTTTCTTCCGCTTATCCGGGGTCGGGTCGCGGGGGTAGCAGCCTAAGTAGGGAGGCCCAGACTTCCCTCTCCCCAGCCACTTGGAGCAGCTCCTCTGGGGGAATCCCAAGGCGTTCCCAGGCCAGCCGAGAAACATAGTCCCTCCAGCGTGTCCTGGGTCTTCCTCTGGGTCTCCTCCCGGTGGGACATGCCCGGAACACCTCACCAGGGAGGCGTCCAGGAGGCATCCTAACCAGATGCCCGAGCCACCTCAACTGGCTCCTCTCGATGTGGAGAAGCAGCGGCTCTACTCCGAGTCCCTCCCGGATGACTGAGCTTCTCACCCTATCTCTAAGGGAGAGTCCAGACACCCTGCGGAGAAAACTCATTTCAGCCGCTTGTATCCGAGATCTCGTTATAATAAATAACCACCACAGTTATAAAAAATAACAACAGTTATAAAAAATAACAAGTTATAATAAACATAACGGTTATAGTTATAATAAATAACAACAGTTATAAAAATAACAACAGTTATAAAAATAACAGTTATGATAAATAACAACTGTTATGATAAATAACAACAGTTATAATAAATAACAGTTATAATAATAAACATAACAGTTATAATAAACATAACAGTTATAATAAGGAACAACAGTTATAATAAATAACAACAGTGATAATAAATAATGACAGTTATAACAACAGTTATAATAAATAACAACAGTTATAATAAGTAACGACAGTTATTATAAATAACAACTGTTATGATAAATAACAACAGTTACCGTATTTTCCCGTGTATAGGTCGCACCTTTTTATGGTTTTTTCAAGGCCTGCGACCTATACTGTACTCAGGTGCGACCTATATATGGCTTGTTATCACTTTCGGTGAAACAAATTTTTAAATCCAGCTCATTTCACAATTACGTTCATTTATTAAGGAAAAGTTCAGCTCAGACATATATTTGCTATAATTTTTATCAAACAAATAATTGTTTTTAAGTGTTAATCTTCTTAAAAGCCTTGCTGTGCGCTCCTGTGGCAGACATTTGCAGCAGAGCTAAACGTAGGTGCGACCTATACACCAGTGCGACTAGGGCTGTGCGATATGACGATATATATCGTGGGGACGATAGAAACGTGTCTATCCTACTTTCCTTCTATTGTCTCTATCGTGATAAATAAGAATAAAAAAATAACTGTTTGCGTTGCGACGCAAAGAAGTCAAAGTCAAAGTCAACTTTATTGTCAGAACTGCAATATGTACAGGACATACACAGGACCGAAATTGCGTTTCTCTCAGTCCCTCGGTGCAACAGTAACCATCTAAACACTAAACACTAAAACATTTAATAAACATAAGCATAAAATAGTAAAAGTGTAACACTGTCCTGAGTTTTTTCATAATAGTATAAAAGTATGAAAATTTACACCAACACTGAAACACCAAACACCCCTGAAACACCAAACACCCAATGAACATAAGCATAAAATGAAATAATAAAAGTGTAATACTGTCCTGAGTTTTTGCATAGAGCTTTGGAGCACAGGTCACTGTGTGGGCGGGTGTCGGGGGCGTGTCGGGGCGTTCCGGTCTCGACCGCCATGTTTGTTGTCTTCAGAAAAAATTAAAAGAAATTCAGGAGATTTCTTCCGTCACGGTTCTGAAAAGCAGGCAAAATAAAGTGGACTGTATCCTAATAAGCTTCTCCCAGGTGAGAAAAAAAAAACTACATGGAAAAAATCGGTATAATTGGAAATGTTGCCCGTTTGAAATAAATAAATAAATGGAGCAGAGACCCGGAGTAATACTTACCTCCACTGACATTCCCTTCCCAGTCATTTTAGCAGACCTGGTCTGTGTCAGTGTTTACACCACAAATAATTTTTATAATTACAAATCACTGGGAGAGCTGGTCCAATCTATGAACAGCTGGGTAGATGATTTGGACATTTTTAAAGCCCCCAGATTGTAAATACGTTGAAGGTACGTTGTTTTTGGCTCCTTAATTGTACATAAATTATTAATTTACATTTCTTTCAGAATCAAACAACCTTCTGTATGCTAGGAGTATTAAAAACTGAGAACACTTGATTTTTAAAGTATGTTTTTTAACTAAATTACAAAGGTCCAAGTTGAAAATTACCTTATTTTTAATGACTTGAGCATGTCTAATAACATGTAGACTTCAAATCTTGATTAGATTACTATAATCACTATATACAGTATATGTATTAAGATGCATATATATACTGTATATTATAGATTGTCTTTTCATTCACCATTTTAATTGTGTTCACAGGTTCTGCTCTGACTCTGAGCCACCAGAACACCGTGGGTCATGCTGAGTAACAGTGTGTCTACACACAGAAATAAAATGGTGTGTGAATCATCAAAACACCTACATTAAAATACAGCGAGCAGTAAAAAAAATCTTAAAGTTAAAGCATGTGGTTTCATCATAAACACCAACTCCTGAACTTGGAGCATCTCCTGATGGACTCAGTGTGATCGCTGCTGCCTGGAGAAAGTTCCCTCACAGATACAAGACATGCAGCATCCAGCAGCTGGAGGCAGGAGATGAAGTTTACCTGCAGAAGCATCACCCACTCTGCACAGGTGCATAATCAAACCACTGTGACCTTGTGTGGACCACACAGACATGGCTGGACGTCTACAGAAAGCATGAAGCTTCCTAAAGATATTTCTCAGAGCTTGTACTTCAAGGGAGACATAATTATGTAAAACATGCTGTTGACTTATATTTGCACATTTTTGTGTGTTTTCTATAAAATGTATTAACTCACACGTTCATCACATTTACTGGAAATGTTTAATTACATCAAATGTTTACTTCAAAATGGATCTGTTTCATTTCAAATTCAAACAATGACAACAATACGGCAAAGCAATGAAGTCCTGTATAGTACCTGACTTTTTTGTGTCTCCCCTAAGAAATTCTTTGTCTAGCTGTTTTTTATTCAGCTCTGACCTGAGCTCCCTGTTTTCCTGTAAGAGACGATTAATTTCTGCTCTTCTTTGTTCGCACAACTGACATTCTGTTTGTCGCCTTTTTGCTGCTGGTTCATCTTCCTCCTCCCCATCTGCAGCGACAGTGATGTCCTCTCGTGGGGTTTCCACCGCAGACTCCACAACTTGCTCATGCTCCTCTCCAGCAGCCTCCACCACCTGTTGGTGCTCAACTCCTGCTGCCTCCATCACTGGTTGTTGCACATCTCCTGCAGCCTCCACTGCTTGTTGATTTTGCCTTTCCATCACTTCCTTCATCTTCCCCTTGTTTTCTGCTGTAACGTCTCTTTAATGGACGAGCATGTCGGTCTGATGTTGACACTTTCACCTCGGAGTGTCCCAAGTGCAGTGTTGGAGCCCAGTCGGGATTTGACTCATCCATCTCATAAGAAGATTTGCCTTGAAGAGAACGCAGATCAGTAATATAATTATTGCCAGAAAACATTACTGTCATCCATCTAGTATATTATTTTTTTAGTTGAAATTACTGAAGTTCCATTGGTAGATTACCTTATTTTAATGGTGATGTATAAATGTCATAACAATGTACTACCCTTAAATATTCAGACACATTTTGTTAAAAGATGAAGCGCTTTAATGTGTAATATGTTGAAATTTGAAAATTGAGATGAGTTACTCATTTTTTGTTACTTATAGATTATTCTTTGAATAGATTGTTTGGAAAAGGGGCAGATATAATAAGATAGTTTCTTCTTTCTGCTGCCTTTCATTTTATATTTTCTTTTTTTTTGTCTTTGTTGGGTATTTATTTTGATAAAATGAATAAAGAAATAAATTAATAATAAAAAACAATATGCTACAGTCAATGTGACAACACAATCAACTTTAAACAGTTTATTTTAAAATAACACAGATGTCCGACCTAAACTTGGTTGACCCACTATGCACTGAACTCGACCAAAACATGATACACCTTGACAAAATGGCACAACTCCAGTAAACTGATTTAAAATACTCACCTGAATGGAAATGTCTGGAACAAACAAGCATGTATCTTGTGATGTTGGAGAACGTTACATCAGGACGTCTCACTGCTGATATCCATGCCTCCTTTTTGTTATGGCCGACACAAGCTCGCCCTCGCGTTGTTTCCAGGTAGGGAAACTATAAAACGAGAGTCCGTTTTCTATTTTTTTACCTTTTCTGTCGTGTGAACGGACATTGCATCCTATTACACAGCAATTTAGGACCATTGCTA
>JBBPBX010011172.1:15805-28828 GCA_038048925.1 Garcialebias charrua | reverse complement strand
GAGAACAGAAGGGGCGGAGTTTTTGGCCCCTAACCTACGCCCCCACCTGTCCCAGCGCAGCCAGCTCGCAGCCGCATGTTCTCATTCAAAGCGATGCAGGACTGTTGTATAAATGACACAAATGTATTAATTTCCCCTTCTTAATCCCTTATCTGGAGTTTTCTTTTGTTTTTTTGGCCAAAAGTCAAGTGTTCGCTCCCTCCTCCCTCCTCCTCCTCCTCCTCTCCCTCGACGGACCAGGAAACGCACGTTGTGTCCGTGCTGCGTCCCCGCCGCGCTCCATCCGGCCGTTAAGTCCGGCTTACGTCTGGAGGAGCTGGAGGCGTGGATGTTGATCGCAGAGCAGAGGGGGAAGAAAGCCGCCCGGACTAAAGCTGCCAGGAAACATGGACCTCTGCCGAGATCAGCTGCAGGAACCATAAAACCCACGAAGCTCCAGCCAGCGATGGTTTGTCCCCAACATGTGTGGACACGTTAAAAACAAGATCAGGACGACAACTTGTCACAAATAAGATCTGATAAGAGGTGGTGAATTAAATGGTTAATGGACTGTACTTATACATCCATCCATTCATCCATCATCGTGCTCTTGTTCTGAAGGCAGGTCTCAGGGGCAGCAGCTTGAGCAGAGAGGTCCAGACGTCTCTCTCCACAGCTTGTATAGAAACCAAGAAGCCCATAGCCTGTGTAGACCTTGCCATGGAGGCTAAGGAGTTTTTTTTTCCTTCTTCTTCTTTCAGCTTCTCACTTCGTCAGGGGTCACCACAGCGAACTAGTCGCACGAAGAAAAAAAAAAAAAAATTGCCACGCTAAGAAAAAAAAGTTAAAGCCATAAAATTACGAGAATAAAGTCGAATAACGTCTTAATATTATGAGTATAAAGTAGTTGTACGAGACTTCTTTTCTTTTACAGCTGTCGTTTTTTTTTTCACTAGAAGAATCCACGACGCAAACTGTCAATCAATCCAATAGGCCTGTCAGCAGATGACCAACCCGAAACTAAATGAGTCGTAATATTATCTGAACTCCGACACGATATAGCATGTTTACGCATTTTTACTGTGGTAAAATGGAGAACTCTTACTCAAAACGTGTTCCAGTACTGCAACTTGCTGTTGTGTTTTTGTATGCTGCTTCTGGGGTGACGTCATGACTTTCGTTTTTGTTTCTGTTTGAAAACGGCGCTCAGCGAGCGAAACTGTAATCTGTTAGCACATCATCAGATGATTATCAATATCAGGACTTTGAACCTGCTTACAGTAAGGTGGTACGTTCCAGCTCTCTGCAGGTAAGGAGCATTTAGCTTCGGATTGGTCATTTACTGACACGCCTACTGGATTGATTGACAGGTCGCGACTGGAGAAAAAAAATGGACGGCTTAAAAAAAAGTGTTACGACTTTATTCTCGTAATTTTATGGCTTGAAAAAAAAAAAAAATATATATATATATATATATAGGTAGTCCCCGACTTACAAACGAGTTCCGTACCTACGGGCCTTTCGTAATTCGAAAATGACGTAAGTCGGGTCACATACTAAATTTTTTTTTTATAAATAGATGTACAGTACTGTACAGTCACCACGCACTTAGCCTATCACAACACAGTTTTTAAAGATGAAGGAGTGAGTTGAATTGTCTCCCTTTCCCATAAAGGGAGCTAGCTCCCTTTATGGGAATGGAGCCTGCAGGGAGGAGGGACACAATTCAACTCACTCCATCTTTAAAAACTGTGTTAGGATAGGCTAAGTGCTTGGTAACTGTACAGTACTGTACATTTATTTATTTGTTTTAAAAAAAAAAATTATGAGATGCGTTCGTAAGTCCGAAACGTCGTAAGTCGAGGAAAACCTGTGTACCGTGTATAATTTTTTTTATTTTTTATTTTTTGGCGTGGCCCTAAAGCTCCATCGTAAAAAGCAGATAAAGCTCAAACAGGACATTAGCTTTTCAGATTTATTATGTTTTAAACTATAGACATACAGTATTGAGTTTTAAACCAGCCCTAAAGTTCCTACTTTACTTCCAGATTCTGACTGAAGGAAAATACCAAGAACTGAGTGAAGACTTAAATGTTTGCACAGGTCTCAAGTTTTGTTTATGTTGAAGGAAATCTTGTGCAGTCCTGAATGTGCTTGAATTACAAGTTACCGGTACTCTAACCCTAAAGCAAAATGTATTTTTCTATTTTACTCAGAATCGGAGGTTTCTCAAAACCTAACCTCCTGAAGAACATCTAAACCGTGTATTTAAGATCGTAAATTTGTTACAAAAATACAATCCACCCCCCACCCTACCCGCCAGAATGGTAATTTCCTGCTGTTTCCTGTATGTTTACAGGAAAATGTCAAAATTATTCAGAAATGTGGAAAATACTTGATTTTTAAAACAAATGTAAGAACTTTGAAATAATCGCGTGCCTTCATTTGTGTTCTTGAAACGCTCTTTACCTCGTTGTTAAATGGCTTTAGAGTTGCCATGCTTCTATTTTATAAAGAACATGTTAATGTTTAGGAGTTAGACCATAGATTTATTCTCAGTTGTTGTTGTTGTTTGTTCATTTTATTCTAAATGTTTTTGTTTCAAAGCTAAACCTTTACTGATTTCAGTGTTGTGTCAGACAAAATATTTGCTTGTTTTAAACCCACAAAGGTGACAAATAAAGATACTGTAGTTTGAAGAGTTTTTTAGTTAATAGCATCATTCTTTTTTTTTTGGCCAAACATAAATAAATTAAATCTAAAACAGGTGTATTGGTGGTAAACTGTGTACTTTGACCTTTGGTAGCATTTTTGTACACCAAAAATTTAACAATTTTGCCGTACACAACAGGACAGAACATTCTTTTATAATGCTACTTTCATTATGGCTCGCCATCAAAAAGCAAAGCTGTGATAATATTTTTGCATGTAGTGTTAGCGAAATATCCCATAAACCAGTGGATGTGAGAGGATGGAAGTCTACAGCTTATTATTTATCGGTGCCAACCCGATTCAACATCTGCCCTCATACATCTCCTCCTACATGTCTTTGCGTGAGTGCAGCTACAGCGTGCGCTCTCAGGACATGATTACCTGCAGTGTTCCGTCAGTGAGGACTGAACTTGGAAAAAGGGCCTTCTCCTACTCTGCTCCTGCTTCATGGAATATCTTACAAAAAGATCTGAAGCTCTCGGCCCTGACCTCTCTAAATGATTTTCAGAATCTGTTGGAATCCTGGCAAAAACCAATGCAGATTTGTTCCTGTTTTTGATTTTGTACATCTACCTTATAATGTTTGCTAGTTTTTGCTACTTTTTCTTTTGTCTATTGTTTAATGTACTTGTACCATTGCTGTTCATCATTCTTTAGTTTGTAGCAGGTCGCTTTCGTAAATGAGCCCTCGAAGCTCAATAAGATTTACCTGACTAAATAAAGGTTGAATGAATGAATGAACATGGCCACCAAAGACTTAGCAAACACAAAAATGGCTCAAGCTCGGTTTTAGCTATTTAAACTTGTTAGCTAACAGTTTCCCGTCCTGCATGGATTCTGATGTGTGGGTTTAAATTAGACTTTTGCCTAAACTTTTGTTCACAAACCAAACAAAGAAATGGTTTCTGTCTGGTGTGTATTCTAATATGTTTATTTAATTCTGACTTTTGGATAAATCTCTGTTGACAAATATCCTGATACATGATTATTGAGCATGCTATGCTCAATAATCCAGGTAGAAAAATCTAAAAAAGTTAAGTCTGGTTCGTTTGTTTGTTGAATGTCCAGAGGACCAGACAACTTTAGACTCTGTTGACAAAACTCACAAATGGTTTCTGTCCTTTGTGGATGCTCATGTGTGTTTTTAAATTTGCCTTTTGGCCAAACCTTTGTCTGCAAATATCACATTCAAGTGGTTTCTGTTCCGTGTGAATTTTCTTGTGTCTGTTTAAATGTCTTGTGGCTAAACTTTTGTCCACAAACATCACAATCAAACGGCTTCTTCCCTGTGTGGACATTGATGTGTGCATTCAGATTTGACTTTTGGACAAACCTCTGTCCACAAAATTCACAAACTACAGTAATGGTTTCTCTCCAGTGTGGACTTTCATGTGAATATTTAAATTTGTCTCATGGTTAAAACTTTGCTCACAAACGTCACACTGATACGGTTTTTCTCCCGTGTGGACTCTCTTGTGTCAAGTTTTGGTTTACTGTTAAATATTTTACCACATTCAACACAAAGAGCTTGTCAAGAGTCTCCACCTGACTCTGGAGTCCTGCTTTCCTTCCAGTCTTTGTCCTTGTCCTCTGTTGACCATTCAGGAGGATCATTAATATCCTCGTCTTCATCATCACTGCTTTTAGCCTCTGAAGAACTGGAAACATCTCCATGAGGATTTAGATCTGGGTTTCTGCTAGTTCCTCCTGCTCCACAGTCCTCTTCATCAGTTTCTACTTTCATCTGGTCAGCTGAGCTGCTGGTTGGAAAATCTCTGTCCTCCATGTGGTGCTGATGAAGCTGTGAGAACAGAGGCTTCTCTTCTTCATCATCCTCACTCTTCGGGGGAATCACCAGGATCACACTAAGCTGCTCCTCCTCCAGATTGGTCCAAATTTCATCCTCTTCCTCCTTTATGTGGAGGAGCTCTGGGTCCTTCTGGTCAACACTGAGACCCTGGAATTCAGGAGCTTCTTCATTAATCTGCACAGCGTGCTGAACACCTGTAGGAAACACATTGTGTAGCTGCAAATCATGCTGTGCTACAAACAAACCTGTTATGTTAAGCTACAAGCAAACCTGTTATCATGCTATGCTACAAACAAACCATAGTTATCATGATACAAACAGACCTCTGCTGTCATGCTAGCTACACACAATCTTGTCAGGAAGGCTAATCTCATTTAGCATCAAACCTGAGATTTTTAAAACTACAAACCAGAGCTGTAAAGTTGATTGTCGGAGTTGAAAATAACTTCCTGAATGTTTCTTTTTGTTGCTCATTTTCATAGAACAGGGAGACACATGTCTCACATGGACCTGCACCCATCATCAGCAGGAAACACATGACCTTTACTTTTTTTTTTCCAACAAACTTTATTGAGAAAGTCAAAGGATACAAAGCGTGCCAGATGACTGGAGCACAGGTCATACTGACTTTGAGCCACAGTTAAAGGAGAAATGAAAAGTGTTTTTAAGCTAATAGTAGTCTAATGAAAAGCATAAAATAAGCTTGTTGAGAAATTTTCACAAGTCAAAAATGTCATCCTAACTCAAATTTAGACTTTGCAAAGTGAAGAAATTCTCATCTGGTGTTTTTGACCCCCCTCCCCCTGCCTGCTCTCCGTCCCCTGAATATGACATAGGCAGTGCAACTGGAGTTCATCCTCATACAGTAATATTAGTGTGTGTATCTAGTTGTGGACAAAAAGGTTTCAGTGTGTATCCTCATACAGTAATATTAGTGTGTGTATCTAGTTATGGACAAAAAGGTTTCAGTGTGTAGCAATTAGGGATGCAGCAAAAAAAAATGTATTTTTTAAAGAATCAAGATTCTTAGTCCTGGCGATTCAGAATTGATTCTAAAAGCCCCACTCACTGCACCTTGGCATGTAGCAGGAAAAATGTAAAAAACTATTTCTTTAAGCTACTGACTTGAAAAAAGCATACTGAGTATGTTTATGTGTGTTATTTACTATATGAAATTCTTGTTATATCGATTTTTTCAGATTTGATTTGAAATATGGAGAGCAGAGCTGCAGCTTTTAACCATGTCTTTTTGTGATATTTTTGCTGGAGCAATTCTACATGTTCTATGGATGCTTTGGGTGAAAACCTTTGTAACTAAAACTGAACTTATTTATGGTAGCAGGCTTCGTGCACTCCGCCCACCTTTGGACGACTGTACCATAGGCGTTGCAACCATTATATGTGAAGGGGACATGTTAAAGGAGCTGTATGCAACTTTTCTAACAATATATTTTTAACACATTTCTTCACTCTGTCACTACCTCCTGACATACTGATTTTAGACAAGTAATCTGAAAAAAACTATTGTCCCCTTGCTTCTCTAAAAGCATTTCTAAAAAGCCACAGTGACACGCCGTTAACCAGCCAATAAAAACAGAATTTGAATTTCAGCAGAGCAAGGGTAACAGCCATATATGGCTCTGAGGGGGAGGGACCAGAAACGTGTCTCTGTTCAAAATTTTCCTAAGTTCCAGGCAGCGTGTTCCAGAAATTACATACTGAACATTTAATGTTAATTCTTTATGAACACAAATACTGTAGTGCTGCTGTGTGAAAGTGCATTAAAGTTGAAACGTATTTACAGGGTCAGTGGCGGACTTAGACATTTTGGGGCCCCAGGCAAACCTTTGTAAAGGGGCCCTCCCCCAAGTCAGCCTAATGCCCCTTTTCCACCGGTCGGCTCGGGTCGGATGTTACATCATATGTGCGTCGCAGAGACCCCCTTTCATCCTTTCCCACCGGCTATTCCGAGCGGAGCCGCGCGAGATTTCCTGAGATTTTCGGGCTGCTTTCAGAGGTGTACTGAAGCGAGCTCACCCGCTCCGGAAGGAGGGAGGAGGAGACGAGAGCTGTTTTTACGGAAGCGAGGGAAGCTACCACGGCAGGACTTTTACATGAATAACACGGTAAAAACAATTGTTATTTTTTAAATTTATAGCAAAGATGGGTCTTCAGCTGAACGTGTCCTTAATAAAATCACGTACTGCTCAAAACTGCACGATTTTAAAAAGTAGTTTCGCCACGAGTAACACGCGGCGCGCGGGCGGCTTTATGTCTTTAAATGTAGCTCAATGAACAGATATAAAATATATTTCATAGCTGACTTTAATAGTACGAGGGCTCCTGAGCTTAACCACGCTTTAATATTGTCACGTATGGTCAAATGTGCTGCATTTAAAGTAGTTTCGCTTTGACTTTTTCCAAAACCTGTGTTTGCACAACGAAAATAAATTATAAAAATTCGAATTTTATTTCAAATAACTCCAACAGGATACATTTCGTGTATGAATATGTTGTGATCACACTAGATTTTTTTGAAAAATATCAGCTTTGTGGTTTTTGATAGAATTGATAATATGTGAAACAAAGTAGAAAATAATGGACGTAGGTTGACACATTTATGTCTATAAAACATTGAATTTTATTTCAAATAACTCCAACAGGATACATTTCGTATATGAACATGTTGTGATCACACTAGATTTTTTTGAAAAATATCAGCTTTGTGGTTTTTGATAGAATTGATAATATGTGAAACAAAGTAGAAAATAATGGACGTAGGTTGACACATTTATGTCTATAAAACATTGAATTTTATTTCAAATAACTCCAACAGGATACATTTCGTATATGAACATGTTGTGATCACACTAGATTTTTTTGAAAAATATCAGCTTTGTGGTTTTTGATAGAATTGATAATATGTGAAACAAAGTAGAAAATAATGGACGTAGGTTGACACATTTATGTCTATAAAACATTGAATTTTATTTCAAATAACTCCAACAGGATACATTTCGTATATGAACATGTTGTGATCACACTAGATTTTTTTGAAAAATATCAGCTTTGTGGTTTTTGATAGAATTGATAATATGTGAAACAAAGTCTTTATTGTGTTCTTCTTCTAGTGGTGGCTAGTACTGTAGTAAATAGCTTGAGGAACACTACTGCCACCATGTGGTAAGACGAGTAGGATTCTGGACCCCGCCCACAGAAGGGGTACAAAAAAGCTGTGGAAACAGAACATAGATGTGACCCGACCCGAACTGAGCCGACCTGAGCCGATCCAACCCGAGCCGAGCCGAGCGGTGGAAAAGAGGCAGGCCTGAAGGTCAAAGATTTTTATGTTCATAGTCTAATACTGGGAACTAGACAATAAAAACAACTGGGTTTTTTTCTCTACTTTAATAAGGTACAACTATCCTTTAAAGTCTTTTTGCAAAACATGTTTTATTATTATCTCGGGGTCTTGTTCACGAATGAGGGAAAACTGGAGCGTGAGATCGATAGGCGGATAGGTGCAGCGTCCGCAGTGAAGCGGGTGCTGTACCGGTCTGTCGTGGTGAAGAGAGAGCTGAGTCAAAAGGCAAAGCTCTCAATTTACCGATCGATCTACGTTCCCACCCTCATCTATGGTCATGAGCTTTGGGTTGTGACCGAAAGAACAAGATCTCGGATACAAGCGGCTGAAATGAGTTTTCTCCGCAGGGTGTCTGGACTCTCCCTTAGAGATAGGGTGAGAAGCTCAGTCATCCGGGAGGGACTCGGAGTAGAGCCGCTGCTTCTCCACATCGAGAGGAGCCAGTTGAGGTGGCTCGGGCATCTGGTTAGGATGCCTCCTGGACGCCTCCCTGGTGAGGTGTTCCGGGCATGTCCCACCGGGAGGAGACCCAGAGGAAGACCCAGGACACGCTGGAGGGACTATGTTTCTCGGCTGGCCTGGGAACGCCTTGGGATTCCCCCAGAGGAGCTGCTCCAAGTGGCTGGGGAGAGGGAAGTCTGGGCCTCCCTACTTAGGCTGCTACCCCCGCGACCCGACCCCGGATAAGAGGAAGAAAATGGATGGATGGATGTTTTATTATTGCAATAAAAGGCTCTAAATCAAGTCTTACACCAAAATTCAACAACACTAAATAAACACAAACAAATAGAGAGGGTAGATGTGAGCAATACAGTAGAAATATATTTTCCTAAATTATAAGATTTTCACAACTTTAATTCTTTTAACGTTATATTACATATTCTGTAACAGGGAACAGTTGTTAGATCAATGTGAAAAAGTGAGTGTGTGTAGTTGAGATGTGGTACTTTGAGATGAATTCACACACTGGCTCGATATGAACAGCAAGATGTCCAGGCATGAGACACTTTTTACAGCATTAAGTGATCATGAATTACCTTGATTATTCAGCTGGACTTCTATGAAAGTTGTCTTCTGTCTTGTTTCTGGTCTTTAATGATGCATGTTTAAAGACTGCATCTGAAAAAAACAACAAATGTTAGTGTTGGAGGAAATAAAAGAAAAAATAAGACATTATTACATTTAACACATGTGAAGGCTCTCATTTATCCAAGTTTCCATAATTAAGACTGAAAGTTTTGACTTCTTTTTAAACCTTAAAACTTACACAGACTGTAAGACTTACTGTAAACTAAATGACTCAAATAATGTCACAGATTTTTCCACCTGGATTATTGAGCATGCATCAGGGAATGTCACTTTTCATTTATATCAATTTTTACATTTTAGATAACATTTTAATTTAGCAATCCTAGCCTTTTGATTCTGTTGTTTTAAACTAACAGTGGCATTTCTGTCCAAAGCAAACCTGTCATTATTAAAAAACACATTTTTGCATTACTCTGAAAGCTATAAGTTGTGCTTTATAATGTATTTAATGGAGGGACTATGGACCAAATAACAAAACAATGATAGTCTGATGAAGTTTTAACAGTCAAATATTTTGTAAAATGGTTGAGAATTTTTTTTATAGATAACTGTGGAATATTTTAGATCTATTCTATTCAATGTAAAGTCCGAATAATTTAATAATACTGTATACTAAGCAAGCAGGGCAGAGAGCTAAAGTAGGTAAAATATATAATCCCCTCTCTCCTATTTAAGTCAGAAGATTTAGGTCGAATATCTTTTAATATTTTGATACAGAAAGAAAACGTGAAAATAGTGGTTGTCTCAGCTGATTACTGTTAGGATTTCTTTTACCCAACCTACAAAATAATTTCTAAAACTCGTACCTCATCTTGCTGTGAATCCTCGTCTTTATCTTCATCTTGAGTCACTGCCTCGGCGCCATTGACTTCCTCCTGGATCCTGATGTCCGGTGTCCCATGCAATCTTCACAGAACACCGGCGGCGGTTCCGCCACACTTTTAAATGGGCCGCTGCCGCTCGTGACCGTCATTAGCAGTTGATGAAGTTTTAGAATTCGACCCATTAAAAAAGGTTGTCACTTTCGGTAGTGAAGAAACATACGTTATTGTTTTTTGACGCTTTTTACGTTTTTCAGCTCCGCTTTTCTGTCTCCTGTCTCCCGCTTCCTTCTCACTCAAACAGCAGGCGAGCATACAGCACTTCCTGGATTAGTGGGTGACGTCATGACGCATGACGGAATAGTCCATTTTAGTAGGGGGGTACAGAACTCAACCGTTTTTTCTGTTGCGTTTTTAAAGATAGTTTTCATCGTAACTATAATTATTTTTATGTTAAACGTACATTAACAAGCAGGAGCAATGTTAGGGATGTAGGTGACGGCTGGGGCCTCTGCTTATTGGCGGCCCATGCTCATTGGCGGCCCCAGGCAGCGGCCTCATTCGCCTTAATGGTAGATCCGCCACTGTACAGGGTATATACAGAAATTCTTGAGTGAAATTTAATACCTTTTAATACCATCACAATATTTTTTAATACCATCACGACACTAAGCTGCAACCGTAGCGGCAACCTTTTTTACTGTAGGCTACTTCAGTTCAGAGAACTAATTGTAAAGTGATAGATTACATTTTCTTCCTAAACTTTGGTAGTAAATGTTTTATAACAAAAGAGAGTTTTAACAAAAGAGTTTTACACGCAAAAGAGAGCACATTACACCAGTCTTGGCCTCCCTTCACTGGCTACCGGTTCATCTTCGAATCCAATTCAAAATTCTCATGTATGTCTACAAATCGCTGAACAGTCTCGCCCCCGCCTATCTCTCGGATCTGATACACCCATATGTCCCTCCACGTGCTTTGAGGTCAGAGGATCAGGTACTCTTAATAGTTCCAGAAACTCGCCTTAAGCGCAGGGGTGACAGGGCGTTCTCTGTAGCAGGCCCAAGACTCTGGAACGAGTTACCGCTGCTCATCAAACAGGCCCCCTCCCTCTCGGTTTTCAAATCCCGGTTAAAAACTCACTACTACTCCATCGCTTTCAATGCCAGCTGATTTGTATTGGATCGTTTGATTTATGATCTGCAATGTTTTTATGTTTTTCGTGTTGTACTTCATTGTCTGTGTTGCCTGTTGCGTGTTTGTTTGTCCAGCACTTTGGTGTGGACTTGTTCCTGTTTAAAGTGCTTTATAAATAAAATGGTATGGTATGGTATGGTATAACAATTACTGGATACATGAAGTTGCTTCTTGCCTCAATAAAAGCAGTGACCTGTTAGTTATTTAAATCTAACCCAAGACAAAAAGTTTAATTGTTCCCACACACATATCTCTAATGGCATACAAAAAACCGTAAACTTGAAAACGGAACAGTTTACGTAAAATAATTCAACACTGATCCATGCACAACTCAAAAAGAGAGGGCGAAAAATAATGAGTACCGTATTTTTTGGCCTATAAGATTTTTTTCTCCCATATTTATAAACCATTTTTTTTGCTGAGATATGACTGTTTCCATTCATTCTAACTGGAAAAAATGAGCAGTATTTCAGCCACTTGATGGAAGCAGAGTAGTAATATTGTAGGGCATGCTGTTGGCTGTTCTGTCATGTAATAGGTAAATGTGGCTATTAATGACAAATTCAAAAAAGTTCAAGACAAAAACAACTGGAATTTATTTATTATACTTTATTTTATGTTGTTTTTTCCCTTGCAATTTTTAGAATTTACCATGTCCTGGATGACTGAGAATCTTCACCAGCTTTTAATGACTTAATTGGCCTGCCATACGTCCCCACCTTCATTCTGCTCTCTGCTTGGAACCGTCAATCCAGCTGCACCACGGCGGCGAAATGCAGCTAATTTGACCTTTGAAGTGCATTTACTAAGTAAATAATAGACTTGAGACTCACCTTTGCTAGTGAAGGCAGTGAAATTATTTTTTTAAATAAAGCTGATTTGACCATTAAAGTACATTTATTAAGAAACGTTTGACTGAGAAACACCTTTGCTATAATTTTGAGCTAACAAATATTTGTTTAGGTGCTTTTCTTGTTAAATTTTGGAGAAACGAGCCGCGTTCCTCCTTCCCGTTTCTTTTTAGACATGACAATAAGCCTCTCGGCTGTAACAAATTACTGGCTGAATTCAGTCTCTGAATCTGGCGTCCTCTCACCAGAGGTCTGAAAACTTACATTTCCCCATGATGGTTCTGGAAGCTCTGTCGGCCCTTGGCTGGTCATAGGTGTGAACACACACTGACCGACGATACGACGTCATTGATTTAGCTTAGGTCCTACTCGAACATAAAATTAGAAAAGATTAATAAATTCACAGGATTTTTTTAGCCGATAGAACAGGAAAAATATAGTTGTGTAGGTTATAAAAAAATTAATACCTCGTCAGATGACAATTATTACTTTTTAATGGCCATAATTTATGTTAATTTTATTTACTACCTTTTACAACCCCGCAGATACCCTGATTTAAGACACACAGCTGAATAAACTTGATGAGAAACATGCTTTAAATGTGTGGAATTAAAGGAAGGAAATCTAGGTGAAATGTTGCTTTTTTTGTATACTAGCGTACACTTTTTTTGTGTTTGCATGCACGCGCGCACACACCTACACACATCAGTGCCCCCCTCCCCCCACATTACAGATGCTTCTGACGCCCTTGGACTGTACATGTTCTCGCTGTACACTGGTGCAATGATGATAAAGTTTATTCTGATCTGATTCTGACTTATTTGTGATACTAAAGTTAACTTGCAGGAAAAATTGGCTTGCATAAGAGAAGTTAGAAAATGTATAAATATGTTTATTGAAAACCCAAAACAACTTTATTGGAAAACTGCAAGGATCAACAAAATAGAACACCACAAAGATTTGTATATTTTTAATTATTATGCTTTAAAATGGTGGGGTTTATTTTCTTTATTCACGTTATTTTCATTTTATTACTCTGAGTAATGCATTCTGTTGTTGCTTGTTCATTAGTTGATTTTCAGTTTTTAACACACCTGAACAGGAAATATTCTACAGTTTTTAACTGAGTAGATTACAGATTATAAATCAAATTTAAAAAAAAAATACAATATATATATATATACACAAATACAATATATA
>JBBPBX010011172.1:0-14120 GCA_038048925.1 Garcialebias charrua | reverse complement strand
ATATATATATATATACAGGGAACCCCCGACCTACGACTCCACCGACCTGCGAACCACGGGACCTACGAACGAGCCAAAGTAGAAGAATGCCATCGACGTACGGCAGAAAATACGTGACCTACGAACGAGCCCCATTACAAGTATATAATCGAGCTACGGCGTAACTGCGTCACACACGGCAATCGGCGAGGTGGGGGAGGGGATTGCCCCTTGGCTGTTGTTAGTTGGGCATGGGCGTGACACTGCGCATGACAGTGGAAAAGTAAATGCTCCCAACATTCATTGTTGAGCAATGGCTAAGCAGTTCCATCAGATGCAGGTTTGATCATGAGAAAAACATCTGTCTACCTACACTTCAGTCAAAGTAAGGCAATTTTGTTTCATTTTTCTGCTGCTTCTAGCTTTTTCTGAGTTCATGGACTTCTTTCTCATGCACATGGACACTCATCAACGCACTGGTTTCAAAAACATGATGGTTGCAACATGTTTCTGATAGATGTGATGCTGCTGATGGATTTATGGATTCATGTGTGATTGTTGACATCATTTTGCTGATGTGATTTCCAGCTGATTTCCTGCAGTTCTGATGTGAAGTTACTGATGTACAGTTACTGTGTGTGTTTATGGATGCATGTGTGGTGTAATGGTTTAGATAAGTGTTTGTAAATAAAGTTCTGTGCATGTTTATGGCCCAGTATGTCAGTCTCATGCTGTTAAATGTGTGCGCGGCGCACCGTTAGCGGTATTTCCGCGACCTACGAACGGAATAACGACCTACGAACGGGACGCAATTTTCACCCCCTACCTACGACAGGATCGAGCTGCGAACGGTTCTTAGGTCCCGAACTCGTTCGTAGGTCGGGGGTTCCCTGTATAGCACTTTGAGATTTTTATTAATGAAAAGTGCGTTATAAATTGAATTCATTATTATTATTATTATTATTATTATTATATATATACTGTACTTTCTCTGTAAGCATGAATACTGAAGGTCAAGGTTGGAAATTTATTTCTAACATGACAATTGCTTTACAGAAAAATGTTAAACAAAAGACAGAACTGTATACAGTAAATTCACCAAACGTTTGCACTGAACAGGTGTTGCACTGAAATGTGTGACCCATGTATATTGTGACTGTCTTTAAATTCCTCCTGGTAGAACAGTTCTGAACTTTACAATCAAGAAAACTTAAATCACCAACATCTCTCCACAAAGGCTGTGATCAGACTGATAAGAAAATGCTTTTATCAATTATTCTGACACTAATTTACATGTTTTCCCCCGATGGATACAGAACGAAAACCTTTTAGAAAAGCTTTAAGTTGTTTAATACTTTCAAATCCTGTTACACAAGGCTATAATATTGTAAATATTTATGTAGCATTTAACCTGTGTACCTCTGAAGATGTTCTTATTCATTTAGATACCCAATGTACATTTTATTTTTATTTAAAGCTATTATGCAAATAGGCTTTAATTGTTTTTATTTCGTTACACAAAATGATCATTGTTCAAATCCACAGATGCAGAGATAAAACATGACGTGGTAGTAGCTGAAAGTCATCCCCAACAGATACTCTGAGCTCTACCGTACTTTCCGCCGTATAAGTCGCATTGTCCAATTATTGGCAATAATTTGGAAAAATCCATAAATATGTCGCTTCGCTGTATAAGTCGCACCTGACGTCACCACCGACGTAAAGCGTCACCACAGACGTAAAGCGTCACCACAGACGTAACGCGTCACCGCTGACAACCCAGAAATGTGGTCCGAGTGTTTAGCTCTGCTGCAAATGTCTGCCACAGGAGCGCACAGCAAGGCTTTAAGAAGATTAACACTTGAAAACAATTATTTGTTTGCTGAAAATTATAGCAAAGATGTGTCTGAGCTGAACTTTTCTTTAAAGGGGACCTCAGATGCATTTTTTAAAATTTTATGTTATTTCTTTGTGCTATCTAGACCCTATTCCTTCAATTTAATGCACAAAATAATTCTTAGATAATCAATTATACCCTTTTTAATTCTGCAATTTTTAACTTTCGTTTTGAACGAACGGTTTCTGATAGAAGTTCTGAAGTCCACGCCCTTCAACGATCTGTTAACGCCCTCTGTAACAGCCAGTATCTGTAATGTGTTGTTGTTTTAAAATTAGCTCTTTTTTTATTACTCATTTGACTTACTGTTAGTGCTAGCTTAAGATAACTTACCGAAACCCGTCTGAGCGCGCCGCAATTTGCTGCTCCTTTTAGCATGAGACCTGCCGAATCCGAAGCTAATGTTAGCTTGTTCCTCTTCCGGTGTTCGCCAGCTCCGCTCGTTGCACGCGGAGATTTTGGGAGTTATCGCTGTTCCAGTCAAGACAACACAAAGTTCACCAAGTGTCTCCCGTAAATTAATCCGTAAGGAGAAGGTCCTCGCTGCTGCGAGGCTGCTGCGAGGCTGCTGCAAGGCTGCAACGAGGCTGTACAGTTGAAGCTCCGCTCCATCCGCCAGAAGCAGTGTCCCGTTGCCGCCGGTCCCTATGCCGGGAGTCCGCTCGTTTAATTTTTGCCGGCTGCGCGTTGGTAGCGATCGCAAATACACTAAAAATTGAACTAAAACATAAAAATAACAATTATACTTTATTTATAAAGCCATTTAAAAAACCACAGCTGCAACAAAGTGCTGTACACATGAAATTAAGAACATATAAACAAAAGATGAGATGAAATCATGAAAAACAACAGTCATGTGTTTAATACAGAAGTGGGTTGAGCCCAGAGCCGTATATATAGAGAGTTCTGACACTCTTTGAAGTCGCCAACTGGCAGTCAATCGTTCCAAACAACGGCCATGGAAACCTTGTGGAGCTGCGCCCTCTGGCGGCAACGGAGCGCTACTGCAGGCAGAGTCAGACTGTTAAACAGAGCATGGAACAAATCGCCCCCTCCATGACCCACGTGACTTCCGCATTCCATTCTTACAACGGATCTCTATGGAAGTGTCGCAACTCTCACTTTATATGGCTCTGGTTGAGCCTAACCAGGGGTTGCTAGGTGAGGGGCTGGACTCAGGTTGGGGTGGGTTGTCCTCGCGCTTGTGACGTCACAAGCGCGATTGACTTCCAGTTTATTTCAAAAACGAACCGTTTTTATCACAGATAAATAAATCTACTTAAAGTAAATAAACCACTGGGTGCATTTTTTTGGCACAAGGACTGTTTTTTTATGAAGTAAATACCCAAAGTTGAGTAAAAAAAACATTAAAAAGTGAATTTTGCATCTGTGGTCCCCTTTAATAAATGCACGTAATTGTGAAATGAGCTTGATTTAAAATTTAGTTTCGCTACGTTTGATGAATTAATACGTGCGCGCAGCGAGCGGAAACCCTACATTTCATTTAAATTTAGCAACAGAAACACCTAAAAAATATACAGGTAACCCCCGACCTACGAACGAGTTTGGGACCTAAGAACCGTTCGCAGCTCGATCCGTTCGTAGGTAGGGGGTGAAAATTATTTTAAAAAAAAAATTCATTCATTCATTCAACCTTTATTTATCATGCTAACGGAGCGCGCGCACACATTTAAGCATGTACAGTAGTGTACTGTAATGTTAAACATTGCTATTCACATTTACAGAATAAATAAAAATATATTTTCTTACTTTGAGATGGTCATAGCCGACATCTTAGGTTGCCATGCGTTGTTGTTATCAGGCCGAGCAGCGCGACGAGCAAACCACGGGAGCTGCTCGAGGCCTGTGTTAGCTCTCGAGGCCTGTGTTAGCTTCTGCTAGCCAGGCCATGAGCTGGTGTTGGAGCGGCGGTGCGGCCCAATCGGCCATCAATCTGCAGCTGCTTCTCCGCCTGAGACGTCCACAGAGCTCACAGAGCGATTCCAGATAGTAATTAATCCATATGAGGCAATCCTGATCAACAAGTCTTCCAAACTTTGCTGCCTGTAGCCGTGACTAACCCTAAGATGGCTGGCCTCCGGTGACTGGCGACCTTCTTCCTGTTATGACCGACCTTCTTCCTGTTATGACCGGAAGTTGCACGATTATTGCGCAATCATGACAAAAATGATCAGAAATGATCATTTTTTATCATAATTATTATTTATAAAGCATTTAAAACAACCACAGCTGCAACAAAGTGATGTACACATGAAATTAAGAACATTTAAACACAAAAAAATAATAAAAAAAAATAATATATATATATATTTTTTTAATACAGTAATTTCATATTTTTATTAAATATGATACGTTCGTAGGTCCCGTGGTTCGCAGGTCGATGGGGTCGTAGGTCGGGGGTTTGCTGTATTTGTTAGCTGACATTATTGTAAAAGTGTTTCTCAGCTTAACTTTTCTTAATAAATTATTAAAATGGCCAAATCAGCTGAATTTAAATAGTTTTGCTACCACGTAAACAACACGAGAGCGCGCAGCCACAGAACAGACCCGCTTTGCAGCGGGCGGAAACCATGTACTGTGTTTCGTTAAAATTTAGCATGCGCCCCCTAGTGGCCAAAAGTGGTACTGCACCTTTTTTCTTTTTTTGCCAAAATGAAAAACGGTCATATCGGAGCCAAAAACGGGTCTAAAAATATGGGGGGGAAATCCATAAATATGTCGCTTCGCTGTAGAAGTCGTAGGACATGCAAATTAATTTAAAAAAAAACTGACTGATATGCCGGAAAGTACGGTAAATGTTTACCTGAAACAGAAGTTCATTCATTCATTCATTCAACCTTTATTTAGTCAGGTAAATCTTTTGAACCTCATGGGCTCATTTACGAAAGCGACCTGCTAAAACTAAAGAACAATGAACAGCAGTGATAGAATTTCATTAAACAATAAACAAACAAACAATAAACAATAGAAAACAAAAAGAGAGAAAAAAACAAAAGATTTTTTTTTTTTTTAACAAAGTATCAAAAAACTAGCAAAACATTATAAGGTAGACGTATAAAATCAAAGACAGGAACAAATCTGCATTGGTTTTTGCCAGGATTCCAACAGATTCTGAAAACCATTTAGAGAAGTCAAGGTCGAGAGCTTCAGATCTTTTTGTAAGATATTCCATGAAGCAGGAGCAGAATAGGAGAAGGCCCTTTTTCCAAGTTCAGTCCTCACTGACGGAACACTGCAGGTGTGCAAGTTAACTTTCATATCATCTGAACAAAAGACTTGTTCATCAGATCCTCTTTAATTGTCTCTAAATGTTTGTTTGTGAAAGTAAACAAACACAACGCCAGCCTTTACGGAACGTCCAAACAAACCTTGACACCTGTGGTCTAAGTGACAACTACGACTTCTGGAAGAGGGGCAACGTGAGGCTGGGCGATAATGTAACTGCCTGCGTGTCTCACAAACCACCGGACAAATTTCATAGAACTCCATTACATCTAAAAAAAATCAGAACATTGTGAAAAAGTTCAACGTTTTTGTCAGTCACGCCACAAAGTGAAACTTGTATAGATTCATCACAGTGAAATATTTCAGCGTTTATTTTTTGTAGTTTTGATTATAACTTACAAATAATGAAAAAAAAAAAAAGAGAATACACCCAACCCCTGATTTACGAACGACTTCGGGACCTAAGAACGGTTCGCAGGTCGATCTGTTCGCAGGTCAGTCCTTCCGTACACTCGTCACTCGGGGATGTCCTGTATTTTTTTTTTTTTGTGGTACCAACTTCGCCTATCCTAACACACCTAACACAGTGTAATTAATTAATACAGTACAGTAATAAAAATATAAATTAAATAAAAATATAATTTCTTACTTTGAGGTGGTCGCCGCTGCTGCGTCCCGTGTTAGCTTCTGGAGCTAGCCAGGCCGGAGGTGTTCGCGCGGCGGCCTGGCACGATCGGCGATAAATCCGCGGCTGTCTGAGACATCCACAAAGTTCACAGAGACGTTTCCAGCTAGTAATTAATCCATATGAGGCGATCCTGATCGCCAGTCTTCAAAGGCCGGCTCCCGGCAAGGCAGCTAACCTAAAATGGCGTCCGGTGTTCTACATAAACTTGTGACCGTCTAAACTGAAGACCTTCGTCTTGCTGCGCAAGATTGCGCAATCATGACAAAAATGATCAGAAATGATCATTTTTATCATAATTATTATTTATAAAGCCTTTAAAACAACCACAGCTGCAACAAAGTGATGTACACATGAAATTAAGAACATTTAAACACAAAAAAATAAATAATAATAAATATATATTTTTTTAAATACAGTAATTTCATATTTTTATTAAATATGATACGTTCATAGGTCCGGGCTGTAATGAATGGTATATAAGTGTACTGTCACTTTAAGAGTGCATGCGCAAAGCATGCTGGGTACTGCTGTTAGGGGTTTTCCCGAGCGGGGAACAGGCAGTCTTTGTTCAGGTTTGGTTCAATAAAGTACGTGGTGTGAAGACAACCCGCATCCTCTTCGTCATCTATTTTTATGTACCACAAAGTACATTACATGGTGTCAGAAGTGCCTAAAAGGACGAATCGTGATGGCGAAGTTTAACCCACCGAGTGAATTCAAGTTTGACTGTCCTGCTGAGTGGCCGGAGTGGAAACAGAGATTTTCGCGCTACCGGTTAGCATCGAAGCTAAATAAGGACAATGGAGAAACACAAGTGAGTTCACTCATTTATGCTATGGGGAGCGAAGCTGAAAAGATATTTAGCTCGTTCAACTTTGCCGACGAAGAGGAAACTAAAAACTTTGAAGCTGTTCTTAAGAAGTTTGACGAGTACTTCATCCCTCGCCGTAACGTTATACACGAGCGAGCCTGTTTCTATCAGCGCAGCCAGTCGCCAGGAGAGACGGCAGAACAGTACATTCGAGTGTTGTACGAGCTAGCAGAGCACTGCGAGTTTGGAGACAAACGTGATGAGCACATCAGAGACCGTCTGGTGGTGGGCATCAAAGATAAAGAACTGTCCCGCAGGTTTCAGCTGAAAGCAGACCTAACATTAACTGAAGTTATTGAACAAGCGCGGCAGGCGGAGGAGATTACTAAACAAGTCAGCAAAGCTGGGCACCGCTAATTAAAAAATTAGTTCCACAATTTCTAAAACGCTTATTAATTTTTTTAGGTCCACAATTTCAAATGCACAAAGGCCTTATCAAAATTAGGGGAAGCTAATCTAATCCGCTATTTATATTCAACAATTTGTAGCCAGCAACGTTTTGCAATATCTGCACCACACTGCCAACTACAGGCGTATAAACTAATATACACCTCACCTTGCCCTACTTTTTAACAGCGATTCGCTCCGGGTGTCATCTATTAAAATACAACTTTCACTCAGGGTCCAAAATTTTAAAAGTTGTTTAATGTGTGGAATGCTTTTCGACTGCTTCTTTGTCCTTTTTTTGTTTGTTTATTGTAGATTTTTCATTAAAAATGCATCGATAAACTTATTTTTAACTGTTTTCTGGAAAACTGAAGTGCCCTGCAATGCATTATGGGTATACAGATGACGAAGGTGCTATACAAATAAAGTTTATTGTTTATTATTTAATGATTTATTTTTAAGCCACAAAATGAAAAAGCTGTGAATTTGTGCTTGTTAATTTCTGTGCACATGTCATGTGCATGCATGAAAACCTTGATTTTCTTTGGAAAGAAATAAAGAAGAAATAAAAAAACATTTCCAGACACTATTTTACTGTATTACTGAAAAAACACATCTACTCAAAAATTGTGGTGGCCATGAGTAAATAAACACAATGTGATTAAACAAATATATAAAAATATAAAAAGTATATACACAACAAAATGCCTATAAAACATAAGCTGGTGAAAATTCTCAGTCGTCCAGGACATGATAAAATCAAAAAAGGCGTTCAATACAAGATCAACTGGACTTTATTTGTTGCAGAAAACGTTCAGAATGGCAGCTGTGAGACTGAAGTTTTATGCGTTTTATTAGTATAAAACTTCTTCTCAGTCTTACAGCTGCCATTCTGGATTGAAAAAGCCTTTTGGATAAAGGGTGAAACGTTTTCTGCAACAAATAAAGTCCAGTTGATCTTGTATTGAACGCCTTTTTTGATTATAAAACATGAGAAATAGAAAAAAAATGTTTTTAGTCACTTAGTGTAACAGTTTTATTCCCTGCCCTTCCTCAACTTCAGGCTACTCTGACTGTTCTTCTGTGCTCATCTCCAGCTGCACTGGAGGGGATGGGTGTGTTATATTTGGTGAACAGATCGATGAGTACCTGCTCACCCAAAAAGGCAGCATCGGTCAACACCACGTTTAAATCTCAAATACACGGGTGTGTCGCCACGGCATTTATACATGATGAAAGTAACCCAAATACATAAAACTAACGACTCGCCGTCGAATGGTCGACACAAAACGCACAATAAAATCCTTCGGCCACGTTAATTTGGCTTGAAACAGCTGGGTTTTCTAAGGATTTCCATTAGTAACCCACAACCAACCGGCAGACAGTTAGCGTCTATAGGTACTCAACAGATTTAATGAAAAGTAATAAAAATACATGAAAATAACGACTCACCGTCGCGTGGTATACACAGAACACAAAATAGAATCCCCCGGCCGCGTTAATTTGGCTTGAAACAGCTGGGTATTCTAAGGATTTGTCCAAGTACCCAGCACAAACAGCTAGCCACGGAATTAGCCTCTGAGTTCACCTCTAACCCGGAAGCTGTCGAGATGGAATAGTCCATTTTTAGTAGGGGGATAATGAAATCAACCGTTTTTTAAATTGCTTATTTAATGATTGTTTTCATCGTAACTATAATTATTTTTATGTTAAATGTAGATTAACAAGCAGGATCAATGTTAGGAATTAGGTGACTGGCCGGGGCGCGGCGGGGCCGGGGCCTCATGCTGATGGGATCCCCAGGCATTTACCTACATGGTAGATCCCCCCCTCTGCTCCCTCCCCCCTCCAACCCTCCCTCACCCTCACACCCTCCTCCTCTCTGCTGTTTACGGTAGGGAAAAAGGTAAAACAAGCAGCATTATGAGCTTGTAAATAAGTTTATTGGTTTTTACTGATAGATAATTAGTTATTAGCGGTACTGCATTTTAAATAAAAATAGCAGAAATCCGCTTATGAATTATAAAAGTTAGTCAATTCACAAAAACGCTGACAAAAAGTTTAGGTCCACTGTAAGCGGAATAGCGATTTAGCGCTCCCCTAGCGGTCTGTGCCCACCTTTGCAAGTCAGTCTTCAGTCTAACCCACACGAGGCTCACGTGAACACGCTGCGTCGTCACAGCGGCCCACACGTGGAGAGGAGCGGACGACACAGACAGTGGCAGGCTGGCAGCGACCACCAAACAGCACAGAAATCAGAGAGCTGTGGGAGATGTGGAAAACCCAAACACTCAGACATTAATAAATGCCCCGCACTCAAGAGCAAGTGTAATAAGTGTCACAGACAGGGACACTGGGAGCATGCGTGTCACTCAAAACAAGTGAGAGAAGTCACTGAGGAGGTGAAGCAGCCTTATTTTTTGGGTGAAGTTAATGGGAAAATAAGCAGCCAGGAAGACTGGTCAGTCAATCTGGAGGTGCACAGCGTCCCAATAACTTTTAAAATAGACACTGGTGCAGACGCCACAGTTATTAACCTAAAAACATTTAAAATGATGAAGCCAAAAATAGAGCTCGACCCACCAGATACATGCTTGGTTGGTCCAGGGGGGGATCTCAGCTGCATGGGGTTGTTTCAGGCTACGACAAAGTACAAAGAAAAAGTGTACTCATTTAAAGCCTATGTTATCAGAGGGAGAGTCAGCTGTCTTTTGGGTCGTCAGGAAGCTGTAAACATGGGACTTGTGAAAAGAGTGAATGAACTGACTGGTGTTTTCAGGTCAGGAGGACTGCTGAATACCGAGCCAGTGAAAATACTCCTACAGGACGACGCCCAACCGTATGCTGTACACACAGCGAGGCGAATACCCCTTCCACTCGTTCCTCTGGTAAAGAAAGAGCTACACCGGCTGGAAACTGAAGGCATCATCGAAAAGGTAACTCAACCGACGGAGTGGTGTGCAGCCATGGTGCCTGTCCTCAAACCTAACAAGCAGGAGGTTCGTTGTTGTGCAGATCTCCGGAGGCTTAACAGAGCGGTAAAACGTGAAAAGTATGTGCTGCCCACTGTTGAGGAAATACTACCTAGACTCGCAGGGTCAAGAGTGTTTACTTCACTGGATGCAGCTAGCGGGTTTTATCAAGTGCCGTTGCATGAGGACAGTAAAATGCTCACCACCTTCATCACTCCTCTAGGGAGGTATGCTTTCCGGCGTCTCCCTTTCGGGATCACCAGCGCGCCAGAGATTTTTCAAAGGAAAATGGCAGAGACTCTGGTAGGACTAGAAGGGACAGAAGTCTACATGGACGATATCCTCATCCACGGAGAAACTGAGGAGATCCATGACCAACGATTAGACAAAGCTCTGAAAGTCATCGAGGAGGCAGGCCTCAAGCTAAACGAACGTAAGTGCAAGTTCAGACAAGCTCAGGTTCGTTTTCTAGGCCACATTATCGACGGGAATGGTGTCCGGCCCGACCCAGAAAAGGTAACAGGCATCGAGAACTTTCCCCAGCCAAACAACACAACAGAACTGAAAAGATTTCTGGGTATGGTGAACTATCTGGCAAAATATGCTCCAGAACTGTCCACAGTGGGTGAGCCACTCTATGCACTGCTAAAAAGAGACACAGAGTGGTTGTGGGAGCATGCACAACAAGAGGCTTTTCAGAAGCTCAAAGCCCTGCTGGTGGCAGCCCCAGTCCTAGCTTTCTACGACGTCAACAAACCAACAGCGGTGTCAGCGGATGCTAGCAGCTACGGACTAGGCGCTGTCCTTCTCCAGCAACATAAAGACCAGTGGAAACCCATAGCCTACGCGTCCAGAAGACTGAGCGACGCCGAGACGAGGTACGCTCAAATTGAAAAAGAATGCCTAGCCGGCGTCTGGGCGTGTGAAAGATTCGACAAGTACCTGTTTGGACTCGACAACTTCAGACTAATTACTGACCATAAGCCCTTAGTGCCCCTTATTAACAGTAAAGACTTGGACAATGTTCCAGTGAGATGTCAGAGGCTGTTGATGAGACTTATGAGGTTTAACGCTGTAGCTGAATATGCACCAGGGAAAACCTTAGCAGTGGCGGACGCTCTATCCAGAGGTCCAGAGCAGCGTTATGGAGACAGTGTGTTACAAGATGAAGTAGCAGCACACATAGACTCTGTTGTTAGTCAGGTGCCAGCCACGCCACAGAAGATCACAGAGATAAAACACAGCACAGCTAGTGATTCACAGCTCCAGACTGTGTGCAGTTTCATTAGGTCAGGTTGGCCTGAATACATTGACAAAATTCCAGAGTCAGTGAGGGATTTTTACCAGGTCAGAGGAGAGTTGTCTGAGCTAGATGGTTTAGTCGTGAGAGGGAACCGCATAGTTATCCCTGCAAGTATGAGAGAGGAGGTTCTAGAGGATTCACGACAGGCACCAAGGTTTAAGTAAGTGTAGAGAGAGAGCACTTCAATCAGTCTGGTGGCCCAAGATGAGACATGACATTATCACTAAAGTTCAACAGTGTTCCTTTTGTGTAGAGAACAGAAATACACACAGGAAAGAGCCTTTGATTACAACTGAACTACCATCTAGACCGTGGCAGAAAGTGGCAGTAGACCTATGTGAGTTTAAAAAGCAGAACTACTTGGTTGTATCTGATTACTTTTCTAGATTTCTGGAGATTTTACATCTACCGACTACTACGAGCAGCCAAGTTGTTACCAGGCTTAAAGCTACTTTTGCACGTTATGGTATTCCAGAGGTGTTAGTGAGTGATAACGGTCCGCAGCTGGCTTCTACAGAGATGAGGGAGTTTAGTAGAGCTTATGACTTTTCGCACGTCACATCAAGCCCCCACTTTCCCCAAAGTAATGGCCACGCGGAGAGGGCTGTTCAGGTTGCAAAGAGCATTCTACGCCAGGATGACCCAGTCCTCGCTCTGATGACATACAGAGCCACACCCAACACTTCTACAGGAGCCAGTCCAGCTGAACTGTTAATGGGCAGGAAAATCAGGACGACTCTGCCCACCCTGCAGGACAATCTGAAACCTGGATGGCCTGACATGAATAAAATTCAACAAACTGATGACTCAGCTAAACAAAAACAGGCATATTTCTACAATCGCCGCAATGGAGTGCGAGACTTACCACCACTGAGCCCAGGGGACTCGGTGCTCACAAGATTGGATGGACAGAAACAGTGGACAAATCCTGCTGTAGTCCAAAACACAAGCTCCACACCCAGATCTTATATTGTGGAGACAGCACAGGGGGAGCGATACAGAAGGAACAGGCGCCATCTGTTGGCAAATCCCAACCACCTCACATCAGTGAGGTGGTTGAAGGCTGAACGGAACCTCATACATATGGTCACTACCTCATACATATACTGTGTACATTGACTCATACGCTGCTTTGCCACTTTGCAAATGTCAATGCTAGAAACCTTTAGTTTATTTTAGTTATACTTTTTATACTCTTTTTTTATACTAGTATGCAAAAACTCAGGACAATATTATGTTCATTAAATGTTTAATGTTTTAGTTTTAGAGTTGGTGTAAATTTTCATACTCTTATACCACTATGCAAAAAACTCAGGACAGTGTTAGTTTTACTATTTTATGCTTATGTCTATTATTATATGTTTCAGTGTTTCAATGTTTAGATGTTTACTGTTGCACCGAGGGACTGAGAGAAACGCAATTTCGGTCCTGTGTATGTCCTGCACTGTACATATTGCAGATCTGACAATAAAGTTGACTTTGACTTTGACTTTGATCAGTCGACAGTGGTCCTGATGAAACCACTTCAAAGGAAGACACAGACACGGGATGGACAGAAGAACCAGTGATACCGGGTTCTGTCACACAAGACAATCTAATGGAAGGTTCTAGAATCACTCGTTCCGGCAGAGTGAGCAAACCACCAATTAAACTTAATCTGTAGTCAAATGTATTTAAAGGATTTGACATGAGAGAAGCAGATTTTTTTGTTGTTGTTGTAATGACATTGTCTTTATTTGTAATGGTTTGTATGCACCAACTGCACGGGTTGTGACTTTAATTTTGTATTTTGGGTTACAAGTGTGGCAGGATGTCCCTACGGACATTGAACGCACCACATGAGTGCGGGATGTGATTGGGTCCAAGGCTGGCTTCCGGTATAAAAAGGGCCAGGCTTCAGTGGTTGACTTCACGTCATCCGCCTTCCGGTTCAGACCCTGGCGTCTGCTGGCTGGGTCGCGCCAGCGTAACTGAATGTGCGCTTTAAGGTCGCCGTGATCTACTGTTCCACGACCAAATGTACAAGCCTCCTGCTTCCCTCTACTGTTGAGGTGGAGCTCGTGGTGAGTAAAGCGCTAGTTCGTCTTTCTGTTTTATGTTCAGCTTTTAATTCTAATCTTTGTTTATTAGCTGCTGCTGTTTGTCCTTTGCTACGTCTACTTCCTGTTGTCCGTGGCGACGTCTACTTCCTGGTTGTCCGTGGCTGTGTGTCTGCGGCGGTCTGGACTGTCCCGACTGGTTCTGCTCCCCATCCGGGTCGTCCCTCGCCTGCCGGCTGGTCCTGGGACTGTTTGGGGCCCGCTGTCTGGACGGCGTGGCGTGGGCTACGTCACGCGTCCTGCGGGCCGAGCTGAAGCCGACTGGCCAGCTCAACCTCTCACACAGGCGTCGGTTGGAGTGACGTCTTTGGGGGTGCAGCGGATTTCACCAGGGTGGACTTTGGACTGATCGATAAAAGGATCTCTTCAGGCGGTGACAGTCGTCTTGTTTTGGTGTGTGTGTGTATGAGTTCCTTCCTGTTTTTAGAATATAGATGTGAATTGCACTTTTATAGAAATGAGCTAGAATTGCCCTTTTTAAAACTGTATTTTAAATTTAGTATTTTATTAAACAAACTACTGTGCAATTTATTGGTGTGTGTGTGAAATTGTCTCTGCCTCATCTGCAACGGGTCTATGTGCCTTAAGGGTAATTTTTAGTAAAGTTTTTAACCAAATTCACTTATTTTATTAAAAATAGATTTATTTATTTTTTAAACTAAAGTTCCCTATTTTTAA